>PVKV010014651.1:0-10813 GCA_004027835.1 Alouatta palliata | reverse complement strand
TGGTGAGCCGAGATCACGCCATTGCACTCCAGCCTGGGTAACAAGAGCGAAACTCCGTCTCAAAAAAAAAAAAAAAAAAAAAAAAAAAAGAAACAGAAGGAGAACGTCCTCAGGCAGACCCCATGCCAGTCCTCACAGACAGTTCCTCAGGCACCTTCTTGTCTTGGCTGGTCCCGGCCTCCACCCACCTCTTCACCCCTTTAGGCTCCCCTAGGGCTGTACTGCGGTGTCACTGTTGACCAGTAGGTCTCTCCCTGCCCCAGAGCACAGTTTTGGAATGTTGAGGCTTCAGGGGCTTTAAAGATACGCTCCTCCAAGCCACTTTCTCTCATAGGGGAAACACCTGCAATCCAGAGAGGCCATCACTGGTTCACAGCCCCACAGCAGGCTGAAGGCAAACCTAGAGAGGGAACCCCAGAGTTCTGGAATCCTTTGAGTGTGCCATGACCGGATTCTAGGCTTGGCAGAGGCAGGATAACCCATGCTGCCCTTTGCTCCTCCTCTGGGGCAGGTCAGATGTGGAGGCGCTGAAGCGGGAGCTGCAGGTGCTATCGGAGCAGTACTCACAGAAGTGCCTGGAGATTGGGGCGCTGACGCGGCAGGCCGAGGAGCGTGAGCACACCTTGCGCCGCTGCCAGCAGGAGGGCCAGGAGCTGCTGCGCCACAACCAGGTGGGCCTGGCCCCAGGTTGGGGGAACGTGGGTGGGTCCTGGCACCCCTGCCCTGACCACTGTGCCCCTCCCAGGAGCTGCATGCCCGCCTGTCAGAGGAGATAGACCGGCTGCGCAGCTTCATCGCCTCACAGGGCATGGGCAACGGCTGCGGGCGCAGCAACGAGCGGAGCTCCTGTGAGCTGGAGGTGAGTGCCCTCACTGGCACCAGGCAGCCCAGTGGTTCTTGGGGCCCAGGGCTATGGGGCACTCTGCCCACAGGCTGGGTATCACCTGCTGCGGGAACTCCAAGTCCCCCAGTGGCTGGGCCAGCCTAACTAGGCCAGAACCTCTGCTACGCATCCGGTAGCCAGAATTCCGCCCTCCCACCTGGGCTGTATCGCCTGCCTGCCGTGTATAGCAAGTCACTCTACCTTTCTGAGTCCCAGTAGCTCATCTGTAAAACGGCCCTAGCATCTCACTTACTAGGAAATATTGGGGTAAGAAAACATGTGTGTGTGTGATCCCAAGGTCACTCTAGTATATTATTTTATTTTATTTTATTTTAGACAGTCTCACTTGGTCACCCAGGCTGAAGTACAGTGGCATGATCTCGGCTCACTAAAATTTCTGCCTCCCCGGCTCAAGTGATTCTCCTGCCTCAGCCTCCCCAGTAGCTGGGTTTACAAGCCCTCACTACCACACCCAGCTAATTTTTTATACGTTTGGTAGAGATGGGATTTCACTATGTTGGCCAGGCTGGTCTCGAACTCCTGACCTCAAGTGATCCGCCCACCTCAGCCTCCCAAAATGCTGGGATTACAGGCGTGAGCCACCACACCCAGCCTTAGTATTTTATTTCTTAACACCTAGGTGAGGCTCACCCTCTACCTAGAACTCTGGAAGTCCTTTTGGTCTGTTAACTCATCTAATCTGCCTGACAGCTGCATACGTTAGCTACTGTTACCGTCCGCATTTACAGATGAGGAGACAGACACAGGGAGGGCACATAACTTACCAAAGCTTGCACAGCTGGCCTGGGACTTGAACCAGGCGGTCCGGCTCCAGTGTGAGCCTTGAAGTCTCCCCAGTCCTGGCTGAACTTGTTTCTTCCTGGTCAAGTCAGCAGCACTGGCCCTCAGGGTTGGGGAGGGGTTAGTGAGGTGGCCTGTGGGGTGGCCCAGCCGCTCAGGGTTATGTAGGGCTTCTTTTCATCTTCCTCACCCCAGAGGTGAGAGCCTGGTGCTGCATGAGGGCTGCAGCAGAGTTGACCGTGAGATAGCCATTCACTCAGGCTGGATAGGGGTGAGAGTAAGGGAAGGGAAAGCAGGGGAATCAGAGAGGGCTTCCTGGAGGAGTCCAACTCCAGGATGTCGAGGGTTTTTGTGTGGACAGGGGCTGCATTCTAGGGGCCTGAGGCAGAGAGAAGGCAGGCTGCAGGGCACTGTGGGCCAGGGTATCTCCGGCTTCTGGCCCTGGGTCAGCTTGGCACCTATATCCCCAGGTGCTGCTTCGAGTAAAAGAGAACGAACTCCAGTACCTGAAGAAGGAGGTGCAGTGCCTCCGGGACGAGCTCCAGATGATGCAGAAGGTAGGTCCCGCCGCTGGGTGTGGGGGCCATGGGGGCCTCTGGAGCCACCTGGGTGCCATCCTGTGAGCACCTGCTCTGTGCCAAGCCCTCCACTTGCCTCATCCTTCCTCAGGCTCTTCTGTGCCTCTCCCGTGTAGGTGTCGTCATCCCCATTCACTGACAGGGAAACTGAGGCTAAGAATAGGGAAGTGACTTGCCCAAGGCCATACTTGCTTCTATTTATTTAGCATTATTTAGTTTATTGATGATTATTGAGCACCTACTACGTCCCAGGCACTGTGCTAGGTGCTGGGAAGACAGATGTGAACAAAATAGCCCCAAATCTCTGCTGTGTGGACCTTGCACTCCAGTGAGAATAGCCACATTGCTGGGAGTTGGGCGTGTCAGGGTTCAGCCCAGGTGTGAGTCTGCAGCCCACCTGGCCCACCCTTGGCTGCTGTGTCCCTGCCTGGTGCTGTCAGTTTGGGGCGGGAAGTGGACTCTGGAAGCATGTGTGAGCCAGAACGTGTTTGCCATGCTTGAAGAACAGGTGGCGGGAACTCACGGGAAGGGCCCGAGCACCCAGCCAGGCTGACCTGGTTCTCACCACAGCCGCTCACTGCCCTTTGGTCTTGGGCAAAATCTCCTCCCAAACAGGATGAGGATGCCAATGCCATCTGTGTCCCTAGGTGGTACCAGGGAGGTGGGAGGGGTAAGACCAAAACCAGGGCCACCTAGGGGAGCCACCTGGAGGGATGAAGCAAGGGGCTACGGGGAGGTCTGGTGCTGCCCACGTGCCCGGTGGGCAGGGCTGGAGGGAAAGGCTTCACCTCATACCCCCCTCCTGCCGCCCAGGACAAGCGCTTCACCTCGGGAAAGTACCAGGACGTCTACGTGGAGCTGAGCCACATCAAGACGCGGTCGGAACGGGAGATCGAGCAGCTGAAGGAGCACCTGCGCCTTGCCATGGCCGCCCTGCAGGAGAAGGAGTCCATGCGCAACAGCCTGGCTGAGTAGAGGTGGGTGCCGAGGCGTGCGCCCTGCAGGCTGGGCAGGGGCTGAGGCTCTCCCACACCCGGGACTCCGTGGGCCACCCCGGCCAGGGCATTTCCTTCTTCTGGACTCCAATTCCCGTTCTGTGAAAGGGACGATGAAACCAACACGAGGCTGTCGCTGAGAGCCCATCAGACCCGGGCCCCAGGCTGCTTCATCTGCTTGAGCCTGTCCCCCAGAGCTGGGCGGCGCAGCGCGGAGTCACAGCTGGCTCAGTGCACACCCTCCTCGGGGCTGGAGGCAAATGTAACGCACACACCCCTGACCCCCACAGTGAGCCTCCACCCACTTCACACACGGACACTGTGCACCGAGGCGGGCCTCTGTCCTGGTTAGTCTTAACTTATTCTGGACTTAGCAGGGCTCGAAGTGGTTGTGTTTGTTTGTTTTGAGACAGGGTCTTACTCTGTCACCCAGGCTGGAGTGCAGTAGTGCAGTCACGGCTCACTGCAGCCTCAACCTCCTGGGCTCAAGGGATCCTCCCACCTCAGCCTCCTAAGCGGCTGAGACCTCAGGCCCCCATCAGCATGCCCAGATGATTTTTGTACTTTTTGAATAGGCAGGGTTTCACCCTGTTTCCCTGGCTGGTCTCAGACTCCTGGGCTCAAGCAGTCCACCTGCCTCAGCCTCCCAAAGTTGTGGGATTACAGGCGTGAGCTGCTGACCTGCCCAAGTCGTCTTCTTTTTGCTTTTTCAATGCCACATCTACCTGGAACGTCGTCTTTCTGACAAGTCCCCGTGGACTTCTTAAGACACACCGGAGAAGCCACTCTGTGGCCGAGCTACTTGGGAAGGAGCCAGGAAGAGCAGATCTGGCTGTACCTTCAGGGCTGTGAGGTGGCAATGGAAGGACCCACTCACCACCCTGCCTGGCCTGAGAGTGGCCTCGCAGCCTCTCAGCCCAGGCCTCAGCCCTGCCACACCTTGTCTTTCAGGTCCCGCCCAGCTGCAGACCCTCCAGCCTGGAGAAGCAGCCGCCCTCCTTCCCTCCTGGATGGAAGTCCAAAGCCAAGCTTTCTCCCCACCCTCTGTGGGCCACATGTGCACTTGCACCCACCACACACACACACGTCCACACGCACACACACACGTCCACACACACACACGTCCACACGCACGCACACACGTCCACACGCACACGTCCATACACACACACACGTCCACACGCACACACACACGTCCACATGGACGCACACACACGTCCACACACGTGCACACACATGTCCACACACACACGCACAAACACATACACACACTGCGTATCTGAGCGCGCCCCTCGAACTGGGTCTTACCTTGCACCTTCTTCAGGATTTTATATGTGAAAAGATTTTTATATAGATTTTTTCTCCTTTTTTTCCAAAACACTTTATACTTTAAAAAAAAAAAGCAATTCCTGGTGGCTGTGTGCCTCCAAACCCTGGCCCTCCGCTCTGTCTCCAGCCACCCTCTGCTTGGGCTTCTGGGCTGGTGGCCCTGCCCCAGGGGTCTGGCGGAGGCCCAGGCAGCAGCGGCCATGGCAGGCTGTCTCCGCAGGGGAGAGGCAGGACCCTGCCACCCTCTTCCTACCCTACCTCCTACTAACACTTTCTGCCCCACACGGCCCGTACCGTGGGGCTCGGGACAGAGGGAGCCAGCAGCGCGCCTCACGGCCCCACAGCCTCCTCTGAGGCTATGCCATGCAAAAGGTGTTTCTCTCCTGCTCCCTGAACCTCTTAACTTAATAAAACGTTCCAGCAGCTCTGGGGTCCTAGATGGCTGACAGAACCAGAACAGAGATTGGGGTTTCTTGAAGTGGCTTCCCCACTCACACCCTACCCACACCCCACCCATCCTAAAGCAGTGGCCTCTGGGCTTCTGAGGGTGGGGCCGAAAATCCAGGACCTCCCTGAGCAAGGATTGTGACACCCCCAGTGTCGCTTGCAGGCCAGTGGCAGCTGGGAGCAGGTGAGAAATGGCAAGTCCAGCCCCACCCCGACCCACTTAACCAGCGTCTGCATTTTCACAGGGTGCCCCCGTGATTCACATGACCCTGAAAGTCTGAGTAGCCCTGGAGTAGGGCACAGGGTCCAGGCCTGAGAGAGAGGCCTGGAGCTAAGACTGGCCCTGACCATGACCTTGTGGTGCTGCAGCATGACTTCCGTCACTTTACTCAAAACGAGCACATGCTGTCTGTCACCATGGGATGAGTGTTTGTTGATTGACTGACTGACTAATTGGAAGTGAACGATCACTAAGCCAGACACCCTCAAGGCAGGGAATAACCAAAGCCTCAGCTCCATGCCTCAGTCTCTCCCCTCTTCACTCATTCAGTCACTGAAAGTCTGTGTCATCCACTAGCCCTGTGACCTCCACTGTGGCATCTCCAGAGCCATATTCCAGCTGCTCCCACATGGCTGTGTCCTCTCAGGAGCGGGGGCAGCTGGTGCACTGGCCAAGTGTGTCTCAAAGGTGACAGGAACATTCATTCCAGCATTAGAAGGAGGAAGTGGGCCAGATGCAGTGGCTCACACCTGTAATGGCAAAGGCCTGGATGTCCCCATAAATCCACTGAGAAGCCCAGCAGCCAGCCTGAAGGGCTGGAGGCTAGTGGCAGTTTCCAGCGCATGAGAGGGCCAGGATATAACCATGAGTCACCCCTATCATCCCATAAAGTCCCACAGTACTTTACGAGGGGACTCAACTTTGATGGAGCGTCCGTCATGAGCAAACATTATGACAGCGAACCTTCTAATGATCACAGCAACCCTTTAAAGTACTCCTCTCCCTTGTTACAGGAGGAAACAGGCTCAGAGAGGAGGCATGACTTACCCAAGGACAACAGTTTAGTGGCTCACCTCCCAGCAGATCTGACTCTAGAGCCCATCTCCCCTCCCTGCCCAGAGGCCTCCCTGACATCACGATGCCTACCTTTTGCTGAGCACTTACTGTGGGCGGGACCCTGGAACAAGCATTTCACTCAAGAGCTCCTTTAATCTCCAGAGCAGCCTGATGAGGGAGGTGGCACAGTTGTCCCCGATAGAGGGCCAGGACTCAGCAGCACGATGAGGTGACAGCTGGGTCAGTTGGCCTCACAGCCCAGGTGGCCACCTGAGCTGACCCACGTCTCATTGGAGGTTGCCTGGGGCCTGGGTACCCTGGGTCCCCCTGCCTGGGGGTCGGCATGGGGGGAGGTCTGGGTGTACCTTGGTGAGGCTGATTTGAATGAGCCACCCCCACACTTCTGCCTCAGTTTCCCTAGTAAAGAAGGGCAACAGCTTCTTCCCAAAGGGCCCAGAAAGGCTAGAGCCCCCTGCAAAGGGGGAGGAGGGGTTTCGGGAGTTGCCTCTGTGGTTGGCTGGCCCTTGCCCTGTCACCACCCCAAAGCTCCAGCCTCATCGCCTAAGTCTCAGGGGCTGCCAACCTTGCTTGCTTTCCAGAGCCCCTGAGCTTTTACACAGGCTGATCCCTGCCTGGAATTCCCAGGCCAGCCCCTCCCTAACTCTGGCCATCCTGGCCCCAGTTGATCCCACCCTCTGTGAGCAACCTTGTGGCTTCTCAATGCCAGGACTCAACCAGGCTGGCGGAGCCTGCGTCTTCAAGTTGGTCACCTGGCTTGGCCATCTACTAGCCCAGGGACCTCAACTGTGGCATCTCCAGAGCCACATCCCAGCTGCCCCCATGTGGCTGTGTCCTCTCTCAGGAGTGGGGCAGCTGGTGCACTGGCCAAGTGTGTCTGAAAGGTGACAGGAACATTCATTCCAGCATTAGAAGAAGAAAGTAGGCCAGATGCAGTGGCTCACACCTGTAATCCACACTTTAGGAGGCCAAGGCGGGTGATCACCTGAGGTCAGATGTTTGAGACCAGTCTGGCCAACGTGGTGAAACCCCGTCTCACCTAAAAATAGCTGGGCGTGGTGGCACATGCCTGTAATCCCAGCTACTCAGGAGGCTGAGGCACGAAAATTGCTTGAACCCGGGAGGCTGAGGTTGCAGTGAGCCTAGATCACGCCATTGAACTCCAGCTGGGTGACCTGAGAAACTTTGTCTCAAAAAAAAGGGTTGGGGGCTGGGTACAGTGGCTCACGCCTGTAATCCCAGCACTTTGGGAGGCCAAAGTGGGCAGATTACAAGGTCAGGAGTTCGAGACCAGCCTGACCAACATGGTAAAACCCCATCTCTACTAAAAATACAAAAATTAGCCGGGCATGGTGGCAAGCACCTATAATCCCACCTACTCAGGAGGCTGAGGCAGGAGAATCGCTTGAACCCGGGAGGTGGAGGTTGCAGTGAGCCGAGATGGCCCAACTGTGCTCCAGCCTGGGTGAGAGTGAGACTCTGTCTCAAAAAAAAAAGGAAAATGTGTCCTGTGCAGATTTGTCTCTGCATTTATGCATACTTAACCCTCTCCAGAAGGATGTGCACACATACATCTGTGCACACACACCCCCAGGGTGAGGGAACCCGGTGTGAAGGGGCCCTGGACACACAAGACCCTGGGAACAGTGGTTGCCTCCTTGGCGAGGGGGCGGGAAGGCCAAGGGACAGGGGTGGTGGGATACATTTCTGTTTTTTTGTTTCTTTTTTTCTTTTTTTGAGACTGTCGCCCAGGCTGTAGTGCGGTGGCATGACCTTGGCTCACTGCAGTCTGTGCCTTCTGGGTTCAAGCAATTCCCCTGCCTCAGCCTCCCGAGTAGCTGGGATTATAGGCGGGGGCCACCACGCCCAGCTAATTTTTTTATATTTTTAGTAAAGACGAGGATTTACCATGTTGGCCAGGGATGGTCTCCATCTCCTGACCTCTTGATCCACCCGCCTCGGCCTCCCAAAGTGCTGGGATTATAGGCGTGAGCCACTGCGCCTGGCCCATTTCAGTGTTAAATGCTTTCCTATGTTCTGCACTATTTCCCACATGCATGTGATATCTATTCCAAACTAAAGTTTTAAAAAGTCATAAAATCGTCCTGAACGGAGGCTGGTATGGGAGTGGCAGGGCTGGCACCAAGGTCAGGGGTCTTGTCCGGCTCTGCCACGTACCTGCTTCAATCAATGATCCTCCCTGGAAATTCACTTCCTCACCTGAGATGAGATTAAGAAATAGGATTAAGTGAGGCCCCAAGCATGGCCAGACCCACTGAGTCTGAGTAGCAGCTGTTATCATTCCTGTTAATATGCTGGTCAAGCCTGTTCCTGGCACCAGAGTGACAGACTTGAAGGGCCACGCCCTGTCCCTGCCCTCACCCTGCAAGGGCAAGGGGAGAGACAACAACGCCAGGGACAGCTGATGCAACTGACCCGGCTGGAGGAGCCAGGGAAGGCTTCGCAGCACAGGTAATGCCTGTACTGTCTTCAAAGATAAATAGGTGTAATTGGGAGACCAAAGGAGAGAGGGTGCTCCAGGCTGGGGAAGCAGAGCCTGCCAAGACTCTAAAAAACTCACCCTGGGCACACCCACACCCACACCCACACCCACACCATGTA
Organism: Alouatta palliata; assembly: GCA_004027835.1. Classification (NCBI taxonomy): domain Eukaryota; kingdom Metazoa; phylum Chordata; class Mammalia; order Primates; family Atelidae; genus Alouatta; species Alouatta palliata. The sequence continues at coordinate 2,083 of PVKV010014651.1, read as the reverse complement.
AACAGAGCTGTAGATGCAGTCGTGAACACCTGTGCTCACAGCTGCCCTATTCTATACACTCCTGCTCACGTACACCCCCGGCAAGCACAGCAGACAGCCTACTGGCTACCTATGTGACCCAGTTATGTCTCTCAACCGCTCTGGGCCTCGGTTCGCTCACCTCTTAAGTGGGAAAAACGACAGAGGGTTACATGAGACTATACCTGTGGAGCACTGAGGGCAGTGTTCAGTAAATATTTGCTGTCTGATCCTTTTCTGGTTCATAAGCATGATGATTGGGCTTTCATGCTCAGGGATGAGATGAGCCTCCCTTCAGTCCTGTCACAGGCCAGGTGTGTGGCTCATGCCTGTAATCCCAGCACGTTGGGAGTCCGACGTGGGAGGATCATTTGAGGCGAAGAGTTTAAGATGGCCCTGGGCAATACAGTGAGATCTCATCTGCAGAAAAGTTGTTTTTTGTTTTTGTTTTTGTTTTTGAGATGAAGTCTCGCTCTGTCGGCAGGTAGTGGCATGATCTTGGCTCACTGCAACCTCCTCCTCCTGGGTGCAAGTGACTCTCCTGCCTCAGCCTCCCGAGCAGCTGGGACTACAGGTGCGCACCACCAAGCCCAGCTAATTTTTTAGAGACGGAGTGTCACCATGTTGGCCAGGACGGTCTCGATCTCTTGACCTCATGATCCACCCGCCTTGGCCTCCCAAAGTGCTGGGATTACTGGTGTGAGCCACCACACTCGGCCAGAATTTTTTTTTTTTTTAATTAGCCGGGCATGGTGGTGCAGCTGTGGTCCCAGCCACTAGAAAGGCTGAGGAGGGGTCAGGCATCATGGCTGAATCCCAGCACTTTGGGAAGCTTGGGTGGGCGGATCACTTGAGGTCAGGAGTTTGAGACCAACCTGGCCAACATGGTGAAACCCCGTCTCTACTAAAAATACAATAATTAGCCAGGTGTGGTGGCGGGTGCCTGTAATACCAGCTACTCTCGAGGCTGAGGCAGGAGAATTACTTGAACCCTGGAGGCGGAGGTTGCAGTGAGCCGATATTACACTATTGCACTCCGGCCTGGGTGAGCGACAAGAGCAAAACTCCGTCTTACCAAAAAAACAAAAACAAAAACAAAAACAAAACTTAGGGCTGAAGGGCTGAAGCCTAGGCAATATAGTGAGATCCTGTCTCCACAAAAAAATAGAAAAAATTAGCTGGGCATGGTGGCATGCCTGTGGTTCCAGCTACTGGGGAGGAGGCTGAGGTGGGAGGATTGCTTGAGCCTGGGAATTTGAGGCTGTAGTGAGCCATGATTGTACCACTGCACTCCAGCCTGGGCAACGCAGAGACCTTGTCTCAAAACAACCAGCCAACCTTAAGCCTGCACACAGTGGCTCCAGCCTGTAATCCCAACACTCGGGCGGCTAAGACAGGAGGATCACTTGAGCCAGGCGTTCAGGGTTACACTTGAAGGTTACATGCACCACTGCACTCCAGCCTTGACAATAGAGTGAGACCCTGTCTCAAAAATAATACTAATAAATTTAAAGTAGGCCAGGCACGGTGGCTCATGCCTGTAATCCCAGCACTTTGGGAGGCTGAGGTGGGCAGATCACCTGAGGTTAGAAATTCAAGACCAGCCTGGCCAACAGGGTAAAACCTTGTCTCTACTAAAACTACAAAAAAAATTTAGCTGGGCATGATGGCAGGCGCCTATAATCCCAGCTACTTGGGCGGCTGAGACAGGAGAATCGCTTGAAGCCAGGAGGTGGAGGTTGCAGTGAGCTGAGGTCATGCCACTGCACCTTAGCCTGGGCAACAAGACTGAAACTCCGTCTCAAAAAAAAACAATTAAAAATTAATTAAAAAAATTAAACAGTAAGGCCGGGCGCGGTGGCTCATGCCTGTAATCCCAGCACTTTGGGAGGCCGAGGCGGGTGGATCACGAGGTCAAGAGATCGAGACCATCCTGGTCAACGTGGTGAAACCCCGTCTCTACTAAAATTACAAAAATTAGCTGGGCATGGTGGCACGTGCCTGTAGTCCCAGCTACTCGGGAGGCTGAGGCAGGAGAATTGCTTGAACCCAGGAGGCGGAGGTT
>PVKV010014650.1:0-56611 GCA_004027835.1 Alouatta palliata | reverse complement strand
AAGACCTGGAACCAACCCAAATGCCCATCGATGATAGACTGGACAGGGAAAATGTGGCACATATACACCATGGAATATTATGCAGCCATCAAAAATGATGAGTTTGCATCCTTTGTAGGGACATGGATGAACCTGGAAGCCATCATTCTCAGCAAACTGACACAGGAACAGAAAACCAAACACCGCATATTCTCACTCACAGACGGGTGTTGAACAATGAGAACACATGGACACAGGGAGGGGAGCATCTCACACTGGGGTCTGTCGAGGGGAAAAAGGGGCGGGACATCAGGGGGTGGGGAGTTGAGGAGGGATAGCATGGGGAGAAATAACAGATACAGGTGATGGGGAGGAAGGCAGCAAATCACACTGCCATGTGTGTACCTATACCTATGTAACAATCTTGCATGTTCTTCACATGTACCCCCAAACCTAAAATGCAATAAAAAGTATATATATATAAAATAAAAAAAATAAAAAATAAAAAAAAAAGACCAGGTTTTCATTAACCAACAAACCAAACTGTTAAGTTCCATCCTAGAGACTGGGGCTAACATTGTAATTTCTAAGTTTCAAGTAATTGAACACATATTGACACATTTAGCCTGAAACAAACTTATATGCCCTCCTCCTTTTTATTACATTATTATTCAGATCCTTTCCCATAAAGGATAGGAGGAAATTCCCTCTAATGTTAAGTAATTAAAAGTGTTTTATTAAAATTAATATTTGATTTTCTTAGATTAGGGAGAAGGTCTGATTTTGCTGGTAAGGAAGTTTCAAGGGAAACTAAGGGTTCAATTCTCTCAGCCCTTTTCAAATTTTTATCTGACATCATTCAACTTACTATAATTTGTCTCGAGTCCCCACAAGGTCATTCATTCATTCCATAAATAATTACTAACCCCTTATATCTATAAATCCATCAGTGAAAAAATAAACACACACAAATTCCTATACTCATGTTCACATGAGTAGGAAAAGCAAATAATGTGGTAAATAAAATATAAAAGTCTGTTAATAGTTACTTCTAAAAAGAAAATTAATACAGAGAAGGGCTCTGGGTAGAACATGTCAGCGATAGCAGAATTGCAATTCAGGTGGGTGTTCAGATTGGGTTCTCACGAAGAAGGTGATGTATAAGGGCCTTAAAGCATGAAGATGCAATCCATTTAGACTTTAGAGAACTGAGCATTCCAGGCAGAGATAACCTCAAGGGTAAAGCCCTTGAAGCGTAACTGACTGGCTTAGTGAACAGTGAGAAAGCCAGAGTATTTGAGAGTGGTGTGAGTGTGGGGGAGATTCATGAAGAGGGCCAGATCTAAAGATCCTTGTAAATTATTTTAAGAACTTTGTTTTAATCTCAGCCAGCTGGAAGAGATTGACACAGAGGTGGTTGGAGGGACTCTGTGAAAGCAGAAAGTCAGGAGATTATTGCAATAATGTGGAGTAACCAGGTAGGCAGCTAGGTGGTTGAGGAAAAAGACATATCACTCACCATGGCATTAAGAAACAGGTTGCAGTGGAGAATTTTTCAACTAAGGGATAACAACAGATAACTAAGTCTAAGATTCTCTCTAATCTCACTTCGATAAAATTTCTACTCCTCAAATCCCACTTAAGTGACTCTTGTCAAGTCACCTCCACGTTCTCTGCCCTCTGATCTCCTTTTTTTAGATTTCAATATAACAACAACCTTGTGTGTAGAGAACAGTCACAATGGAGATATTAACCTGATTAAACTTAGAACTCAAATGTGCAAAAGCTTGTCTAAAAACACCAGCTGCTAGCCACCAGAAGTCTTTTGGAGAGTGGCACTCAGGTGCAGGGTGAGTAGAGCCTTTTTCTAAGAAAGTTGAGTTCTGGAGGAGCCCTTTTAAGTGGGGCAGAAGAAGCACATCCACTTCCAGGCCCTTTTACTTGTTGCTCAGCCAAATCATCTGGCTTAATTCATTAAATAATTCTGATTTTGCCTTCTGAGCCAACAAGAAGTAGAAGTAGCTTGAACTATTATGGTAGCAGTTGGAGATAATGAACAATTCTCAAATTCTGATAATGTTTTAAAAGCTGAAACAGCAGGATTTTCTGGAAGATATGATATAAAAAAGAGAGAACTCAAGGGTAACTCTTAGGTTTTTGACTGAGGAAATGAGAAATGAGTTGCTTCTAGATGAAATAGGATCGTTGCAAAAGGATCTTTGTTTGAAGAGTAATGCAAAGTTCAGACTTGGACTCTGAGTTTGAAATACCTGTTGGCACCTGAGAGATGGTATCTAGCAGTATGGGGAGAAGTTTAAACTCTAGATGTAAATGAAAATATAGCCATGGGGATTACCAGCCTGGAGTTGGGACTTAAAACTCCATAATCAGATGACATAATTGAGAAATGAATGTAGATTTAAAAGAAAACTTCTTCAAAAAGAACTGTGGATGCTTCAAACTTTAGAGATAAGGGAGATGAGGAAAATCATCAAATGACACTGAAAAGAAAAGGTCAAATACTGCTGAAAAACAAGACAGTGGTTTTTCATAGCCAAGAGAAGAAAATATTTAAGGAGAAGAAAGGGATCAGCTGGAAAAAGTTTGACTGAAAGGTCAAGGTAAAGCTGGAGAGTTAAACATTAGCTTTAGAACATGGAGGTAAGACACGTGTAGTTCAAGTGTGGTTGTGGGGATATAAGTCTGATAAAAGTGGGTTCAAGACAAACTGAGCGGAAGTAAGTTTGAGAATCTTATTCTACCAGTCTGTTGTAGAGAGAAGGACAGACAGATGAAATAAATAGAAATCTGGTGGTAAAATAAAGATTTTTTTTGTCTTAAAATGAAAAAACTAGTATCATTTTTGTGTGCTGAAAGGAATTTAAAGAAAGAAAAATTAACAGTGCAGAAAAGAAAGAGAAGAAATGGTGGGGAAATGTCCTGACATAAGTGATAGGAGAGCGACAAAGAGGGAGAAGATGACACCTTCTTTTGTGTTGGGGAGGGGAGTGAACATAATGTTATTCTATGAAAATGCATTTATGTACATGAATTAAAAGTGAAGATTTTTCTAGAAAACAAAATTAGACTGGAATCTGTTCTTTTTCCATAAAGCAGTCTATGTGGTTTCTATGATTTTAATCCTCCTGCTCTTATAGTCAGAGATCAATAAGAAGCAGAGGGCCTAAGCAAAGAGTTTGATGATAGGATCTATTCTTTGAGGCAAATAATAGCATAATTAATGTAACACTGGCTTCCTACACATGTATTCCTTTATTATAGATAAATTTGGTAATAATTACTGTATTATTAGATAAATCCATGTCTTCTTGCTCATAACATTGAAAACTTAATGGTGTACCACATTTCCACTTCCTTCATTATCACTGGATTTTCAATCAGAAGTCGATTTTAAATTCAATTCTCTAATGTTAAATAGTTTCACATAGGAGGATTCTTATATATCTTGTGGGATAGATAGAGAAAGGCTGTAGGATTTCACATGCAGTAAAGAATGATTGTTTTATGAAGTATCATGCGAATTTACCATTAAGCACTGAAGTCAACACATCTAAAAATTTTCATCCCAGAATCTCTTCCATTCTTAATTTTATCATCATCATGTATAAAATAGATATAAGCTCACATACCTTAAATAATTACATACCCTAGATATGGTAATCACATTTCTTAATTAAATTCTTTAATACCTTAAAGAATTTTAGAAAAGGTGAAATTTGCAAAGCAGACAGCATAGTCCCATCATATGAGTAGCACAGGTAAATAGTGATTTGCATTTCCATTCTTTCTGACTATGCAAAGCTAGGTTTTTCAACCACACATCTTCGTTATAAAACCCATCCTCTCCAGTGGTCACCTTAGTAGTGTGAAGGAAGTATAATAATACAGAATCAAATTATCATAGTTTAGAATCCGGTGAGAATGTATTGCCATGAGGATTAGGAGATGTACCAAGTTGTGGAGAATTACTCAAGTATAGAGAATTAGAAACCTGTTGTAGGGATTCCAGGAACCCCAGATAACTCCTATTTCACTGGAAGCCCTTACACAGGTTTTGAGATTTCCTCTCCCTCTCATTGTGAATACAGGTACAGTATCAGACTACAGACATGTTCTCCTAGTCCTGCCTCCTCCTAAAATTCTGCTCCGGGAATGGTATGATATTTAAATAGAAGGATCACCATTGTTACATATTCAAATGTTGCTAAACAAATATTCTTTAGGGATCAGTAAAGGTTTCCTGTAGAATTTGGGATTTAAGATAAATACTAAGGGATGAAGAGTATTAACTAGTAAAATGAGGTTGAGATTTAAGAGAAGATAAACTTTACAAGCAGAGAAAATAACAAAATATATATTCAGAGAGAGAGAAATACAGAGAAAGAAAGAGAGAGAAAGAGATTAACAAGTTGATTCAGGGCATGTATGTAGTTAATTGGAACTAGCTTATGAGTGGCAAAGAAGCTATACTTAAGAAATAAAAATAGCAAGAAGGGGCTCCTTACATAGGGCATTATAAAATATAGGGATATGAATTGTATTTTCTTTTAAATGAGGAGACACTGAGGGGTTTTAAGCACAGAAAGGACTAATACGTTTAGTTTTGTGCTTTAGAACAATTTGAGAATGGATTACAGGGGGTTCAAACTGGAAGCTAGGAGACCTGTGAGGATACTGTTTCGATGAACAGAATATAGATGATAATAGATTTCATTACAACAGTAGTAGTGTAAAGAAACTGAAAAAATAAAAATCTTCTGACATTAAATAGGAAGTTAGAAAAACATAAGATTTGGAGACCAACCTGATATAAGAGTGGAATAAAAAGCAGCATTAAGAATTACCCAAGAATTGATGGTCAGGACAACAGAGCAGATCACATAGCTGGTCTTCAAGTCAGAGAGCATGGAAAAAAGGGAAGGTGTGCTGTCGAATAGAATAATTACTACTTATTCTGTGCCATATTTATACATGAGGATGATTATGATATTTCAGTAAAAAATACTTAAAATTGCATCCAGTTCTGTGTCACTGTGAATGCCTCAAAGGTAGTAACTTTTCATATTATCTTTATATTTCTAATGCTATCATAGAGCTAACACAAGAGGCATCCAGATGCCAGCCATGCTGACTCACACCTATCATCCCAGCACTTTGGGAGGCCAAGGTGGGAGGATCACTTGAGCCTAGGAGTTCAAGGTTGCAGTGAGCTATGATCGCGCCATGGCACTCCACCCTGGGTGACAGAGGGAGACCCTGTCTCAAAAAATTAAATAAATAAATATTAAAATCCCAAAACCTGGCCCCTACTTGGACCTCTTGTGTCAAAATATCTTGGCCCAGAACACAGGTGATTACAAACTGCAAGGCGAGTGACATTCGACAAATTTCATCCACTCTTTGTGGCTGACATCTATTATTCCAGGGGCTTGGTTATTGCAAAGAACTGGAGAACCAGAGTACCTCATCTTGTGGGACTTACAGGCAAAGATTTGTGAGGGCCAGAGAGAAATAAACACAGGAAGTCAGAAATAGTTACTATGCAAATTCAAATGTTCTAAAATTTAAGTAAATAATAGTTAATAACACATTGTGACATAATTATATACAAAACAACTAAATGATATAATTTAAAAAACCACATCTTCTGTGGCAGTCATTACTCCAGGTAATATCATCTTGGAATAATCTTAAGCATATAAGTAAATAACTAAATCATAAAATCACCCTTTGCAAATCAGAATTTTCAGCCCTCCTTCCTATATGTCGCCTGTCACACAGAATATATTTAATTCCGTTGAAAATGGCCTCTTGGTTTCCAGAGTTTCCCTGGTTGTAGAGTGTACACCAGAGCCTATGAAGGACAGCAGTGAGTGAGTGGACACATTAACTACTACCAAAAGCGACCACATGACTACAGGAAGACCAGAAAATATGAAGAAAAAAGCAGCACGGGACCATTTTGAGTAAACAGTTGTGTTACATAGTCTACATTTTGCCCTGCTATTAAATAAAAGAGGAACAAAAGCAAAAAATATCTACGGCAAAATGAACAAAGGGGATGTTAAGTCCAATTTTGCTCAAAGGCCCCTGCACACATCCTGGTATTCAAGCATGGTGGACCACGAATGTTCCTAACTGGATATAATCATTTAAAAAAATTAAAAAAAAAAAAGGTTAAGAAACTACATGTCTCAGAGTGTTTTACAAAGCCATGATGAAGAGTAAATACTTTGTTTCAGGGATTAAGCATTAATTATCTGGAAAGTTTTACTGATTCTGAACATTTAATTTCCCAGAGGGTATAGTATAAATGAAATGTTACTAGCCTATTACAATGGGTGATCCATTATTGCCTGTTACTAATTAAAATATAGCAAACTACTATTAATTTCATTTACCATTTGCCTCTAAGTAAAACATGAGAATTATTTGTCAACAGATAATTAAAACATGGCTGCAGCATATTCATATAGAGTTAAAATACACAAAATATCATATAGCTATTATGTATACACTTACTACTTTAGGTAAGAATTACATGCACAAATAATTTAATTCAAGTTTTATAAGTAAAAGTATACATTTATCATTACTGTAGAGTATTACATAGAGCTTTTTATACACTTCTATTAGATTTTCATTTGTGACTCAATAAATTTAATTGATTATTTAAAACATATCAGAGGGCCAGGTGCAGTGGCTCACTCCTGTAGTCCCAGCACTTTGGGATGCCAAGGTGGGTGGATCATGAGGTCAGGAGTTCAAGACCAGCCTGGTGAAACTCCATCTCTACTAAACTACAAAAATTATCTGGACATGGTGGTAGGTGCCTGTAATCCCAGCTACTCGGGAGGCTGAGGTAGGAGAATCACTTGAACAGGGGAGGCATAGGTTGCAGTGAGCCAAGACCGCGGCATTGCACTCCAACCTGAGCAGCAGAGTGAGACTCTGGCTCAAAAAAAAAAAAAAAAAAAAAACAAAAAGAAGCAAGTACTGTGTATTCATATTTATCAAGTGTCAAACAATGTGCTAGGAATGTATTTTCTCATGCAATTTTACAATAATGTCTACAAAGTCATTCCAAATAAACACAAACATACTCTTTTAAAAATTAGGTGAATTAATTAGTAACTGACTAATCTGAATATTTGAGTAAATAAGTCTCTAAACATCAGAGAAGTCAGAAGAATCACTCACAGTTTCAAGCTACTGAAAAGCAAAGTCAGGATTTAAAACCTGATTATTCTGATTCTATCATTAGTCTTTCTCAAAGCGTGGTCCCCCTGACCAATAACCATTAGTAACCTCTGAGAATTTGTTAGAGATACAAATTTTCTGGCTCCACCCTAGATTTACTGATCACAAACTTTGGGAGGTGATCCTGCAATCTATATTTTATCTTTCCAGGTGATTCTGATTCAAGCTAAAGTTTAAGAATCACATAAGAGTCAATGCTTCCTTCTCTGTGCCATAAAACTCCTGTAATTTAGTGAAATTTCAGCCACAAAATCTTCACAGGTACACATCTTACATGAGCATCTCCAGATCCAGCTCACCCTTCTGCATCTGACTGCATGCTCTCTGAATGACCTTTATGGACCACAGCAAGTATTCCTTCACCTTGGGGACTGCTGGTTAGGTTCCCATAATCACTAGGTGGCAATGTCAGGAGATTTGAGAAGGAAAAACAAGGCTTTCAGTGTGCTCATTACTCCAGTTCTTTTCCTGTCATGTTGCTTTGGGGTGGCTTTATCCCTCAATTTTAACTGCTCCATTTGAATAACAATGTCCAGAGAGTTCTTTCTCTAGTATAGGATAACTGTCTCTTGCCCTGTGTCTTCCTTACTAGAGGTAGAAATGATGGCCTACTTACACTACTACTGGCTACTATCCATAGTGGTTTTTGTAGACCATAACTACACATTCTTGTTATACTTTTTTCAAATTTTTTAATGTGAGTGTGCCACCTATTACCCATAGAGGCATTGACAAACTTACCTTGACTAACATAATTTGATCAACATGCAGAGTTTTATGTTGTAACTTTTAAAATATCCTCTGTTAAGTTTATAATACATAATTACTCAAATATGCTTAAAGTACATACCTAAAAAACTATATCTAAACCCAAAAAATATAATTTCCTTGTGCTCATAGTTAATGTGACACTGGATCTAAGAAACCTGATTAGTGTAAGGTATGCCACTGTAACAAATAATTTATAATAGCTCAGTGATTGGTTTAACACAAGAAAAAGTTTTGTTTTTCCTTATACAAAAATTGATGAGAAAGGGAAGTCCTCTTCTAAGCAGTGACTTCATTAATTCTGTGGCTCCACATCAAAGACAAAGACCTTAGACTCCCCTAGAAATGCTTTGGCCAGTAAGTGAAAGATTTTAGTGACGGCCAGTTGTCAAAAACTAAGGCACAGACCCAACCTAATACAAGGAAATCTGGGTAACATGACAAAACACAGAATATCTGTAAACACTCTCCAAAGAGATGATTTTCATTCGCTATGGAAAGGATAAATTATAAGAAAAAGCAACATGAAAAAAAAATGCCATGTACACTTGTATAAACATTTTTACAAACTTTCCTGTTACATAAAAACACTTTTTGTTTTTAACACGTAACAGTTTTATCACAATATAATTCACATGCCATAACTTAGGTTGTACAACTTAGTTGTTTTGGTTGTACAACTTAGTTGTTTTGGTTATGTCCATTGAGCTTGTAATTTAGGTTGTATTTAGGTTGTACAACTAGGTTGTACAACTTAGTTGTTTTGGTTATGTCCATTGAGCTTGTAACCATTGCCACATTCAATTTCAGAGAATTGTCATCACACTGATATTCATTAGCAACCTCTCCTCATTTGTCCCAATGAAATCTTGTAGGCAACTACTAATCTATTTCATGTTTCTGTATATTTTTCTATTGTGGACATTTCATATAAATGGACTCAGACAGTATGACTTCTGTGACTGGCTTCTTTCACTTAACATAATGTTTTTTAAGATTCAGACATATTTAGCATATATCAATACTTTGTTCCTTTTTATTGACAAGTAATGTTATTCCATTGTATGGATATAACATGTTTTATGTGTTCCTTCATCAGTTAATGAACATTTGGAGTGTTTGTTTCCACTTTTTGGCCATTCAGAAAAATGCTGCTATGAACATTCTTGTAACAAGTTTTGTGTGGACTTATGTTTTCATCTCTCTTGTATATTCCTAACTTCTAGATCATATAAAAGTCTATGCTTAAGAATATGTCAGACTGTTTTTGAGAATTTGCCAGACTGTTTTCCAAAGTAGCTGTACCATTTTACATTCCCACTAATCATTATTAAGGGGTGATAATTTCTCCATGTCCTGCCAAAACTTTTTATTATAATCATCCTGCTGGAAGTGAGGTAGTACTTCATTGTGGTTTGCATTTCATTGATAACTAAAAACTTTGGGCAACGTTACATGTGTTTATTGGTAATTCACATGTCTTTGGAGAAATGTCTATCCATGTCTTTTGTTCAATTTTCAACTGGAATATGTATCTTTTTAGTGTTGAGTGGTAGTAGTCTGTGTATATCCTGTATACACGTCCCCTATTAGAAACATGATTTGTAAATATTTTCTCTCATTCTATGGGTTGTCATTTGACTTTCCTTATGATATCCATTGAAGGGCAGAAGTCTTTCATTTTAATTCTAATTTATTTTGTCATTTGTTATTTTTTCTTACATCTAAGAAGGTTATCTCTCATCCAGGGCTATGGTTCTCCTACATTTCCATTGAATATTTTTAAAACTTTAGCTCTTGCATTTAAGTTTATTACGCATTTGTTATATAGTTCAAACTTCTTTCTATCCCATGTGAATAACCAGTTGTCCCAGCATCATTTGTTGAAAAGAATATTGTCTCCTCATTGAATATTCTGAACTCCTTTGTTGAAAAATCAATTGATCATAAGTGTAATAGTTTGGTTCTAGAAACTAAACTATTTCACTGATCTATAATATCTCTTTTCATAACAGTCTCACAATGTTTTTATGTCTGTAGCAAGTAAACTTTGATATAGAAAGTGTGACTCTTCCAAATTTGTTGTTCTTCATCAAGATTATTTTAGTTTTTCTAAAATAAACTTCCATGTCAATTTTAGAATTAGCTTATCAATTTCTGCAAACAAATTTTCTGTGAAGTTTTTAACCATCCCTGGAATTTTCATAAGGTTTTGTTAAATATGTAGATCACTCTTAGGAGTATTCCCATTATAGTAATATTAAGTCTTCCAATTCATTAATATGAAAGGTGTTTCCATGTATTTAAGTATTCCAGCATTTATTAATATTTTATTTTCACGGTTTATTTTTGAACTGATTCTATTACATGTATTCTTAAGTATTTTATTAGTTTTTTTACTATTATACATGAAATTATTTTTCTAAGTTTGTTTAAGGATTTTTCATTGCTAATGTATATAAATACAATTTTTTTGTATGTTGATCTTATTTCCTGAGGACTTGCTAAATTAATTCACTTGCTCCTATAACATTTTAGAGGACTCTGTATAAAATTCTAGATACGAAATATTATAATTTCAAACAAGAGATAGTTTACATCTACCTTCTAGTCTAGGTGCCCCTTCCTCCCTCCCGCCCTCCCTCCCTTAATTCCCCTCTCTCCCTCCCTCCCTCCCTCCCTTCCTTTCTTCCTTCCTTCCTTCCTTCCCTCCTTCCTTCCTTTCTTCCTTTTCTTTTTTCCTTCCTTCCATCCTTCCTTTTCTTTCTCCTTCTAATCTAACTGTACTGGTTAAAATGTCGTTTGGAAGAGAAGTGACAGAAATAGAAAATCTTGTCTTGTTCCTGATTTTAGGTGGATGACATTTAATCTTCCACCATGATTTTGGCTATGGATTTTTCTCAGCTGTCCTTTATTGGGTTGAGTGAGTTCCCTTCTATTTCTATTCTTCATTTCCTGTATCCTGAGGCTGTTTTGTTCATGTATGTTTACAATTATATCTTTCTGATGGTTTGCCCCTTGGAGCTTTTTGAGCTTTTAGAATATATGAGCAAACTTGAATATATGAAATTTTAAAACTTTTAACCATTAGTATATTAAGTAGTTTTTCTACTGTTTTCTCTCTTATCTCTTCTCCTAGTACTCCTCTGATGCATATGATGGTGGTAAATGATGTCCTATATTACTCTGTAGCATTATTCATTTTCTTTATTCTTTTATCTCAGTTCTTTAGATTGCATAATTTCTTTCAACTTAGTCTCATGTTTGCTGCATGTTTCATCTGTTAGTTCTAATCTACTACTATATTTTATTTATCTACTGTACTTTTTCAACCTATATTGTATGTCTGCCTTACCCCGTTAGCAAATCTCTAAGTTACTGCTCCAGAGATGGGAGCAAGGACATGGGCCTGCTTCTCTTAGAATGACACGAGTGGTTTATGAGATGATCATTCAGCATCAGTGGTAGCCTCTGGTCTTCTTGGCTTGCTTTTTCTGGAATGGAAGGAATCTTTACTTATTAGTGAGCTCCGAAAAAGCAATTGAGCTCCCAGAATTCTCAGTCTGCCACCCCTAAATTAAAGCCTCTGTCCTGTGAGTTGTGGCTGGGTGGAGGAAGAGAAACCCAGGTTCTTGCCTGCACCCTCCCAGAATCAGCCTCTATAACACAGAACTGGAGAGTGGGTGAGAAACGCTGGCAGTCCACCTCTCTGGTGAAGACACTGCAGCCCTTGACTGGGAGCCAAAGGAAGAAGGAGCCTGAGCTTCTTGGCCACGCCAGGCTGAGCTAGGGAGTGAGAGGGAGGGAGTAGGATCTTTCTGAAAGGCCACAGACTCATTCTCACCTAGTTTAGTGATTTTACTTGAATAACGTGCCTTTGTGTGCTATTTGCTCACAGGACCAATTTCGGAGACTTTAACTGACTGATTGTAGTTTTATAATTTTCTGCATTTATTGTCATTTGCTGGAGAGTGGGCACATGGAGTTCCTCACACAGCCATTAGAACTGTTCACACTGCTTTTAATTCCAATTAATTTCTTGGAAACTCTCTTTTCTGATGAGTCAGAAGATCAAAATCTCTCTAGAACCCTAGCTATCTCATTAAACCCAGAAGTTTACTCAGTAAAGAAGACAATTCTTATTCACAAAACACAGATGAAGAAACAGGCAAAGTCTGCTCAATTCCTGGTTGCTATGCACTGAATTGTGTCATCCCAAAATTCAAATGCTGAAGCTCCAACCCTCAGTGTGATGCCAGTAGGAGATAGAGATGGGGCTTTTGGGAGATAATGGGTTCAGAAAAGGTCATGAGGGTGGCTCTCTAATGATGGGATTTAGCATCCTTATAAGAAGAACACACACTCTCTCTCTCCCTCTCTCTCCCCTTGCCTTCCTCCCCTCAACCTAGTCTTTGTTTCTCTGCCATGTGAGGACAGAGCAAGGAGGCAGCTAGCTGTCTGCAAGCCCAGAAGACAGCCATCACCAGACCATGCAGGCATCCTAACCTCAATCTTCCAGCCTCCAGAACTATGGAGAAATGAATTCCTGCCATTTCATCCACCTAGTCTATGGTATTTTGTATGGCAGCTGATTAGACAGTGGCACTTCTGCTTTTCGTCTTAGCATGTGATACTGCTATTGAACACTACTCCCACATATTATATGGAATACCTGTTCAGAGCAGGAGGTCTACTTCTGGTGACTCAGATCGTACCATACACCAATCCTGGCATTGGGTTTCAATGTTATAGCTCATTGCATTTCACTCATGCTCAGCTCAAACTCCCACACCAGTGAAATTGACCCCAGAAAACACTGTCAGCTACAGCAACATATTTCCCTAGACTAGACTTTCCAATTAAAATATCCAGCCCTAGTGGTGAGCCTGGGTTAGCCATGCAGATTCCTTCTCCTTAATGATAAGCTTTTTGGGTGTCCTCAATAAATTTCCTTCCAATCAACATCAGTTTGATCAATGAACTTCTGTGAGAAAATTTTAATTATATTAAACCTCAAAAGAAAAGGATTATTATCTCAACCTTTTCCTTTTAGGAAGTTTATTTGCCCCAATTCAAATATCTGTACCTCCTACCTTCTGAGCAGCTCTGCATTCCAAGGACCTTGGGGAGAAGTTCAAGGTCACAATGTCTTACTACACAATTCCCCAAACACAATTGCTTGTTACTTGTGTTTTATTTACATTTGTAAAAAGGACCATTCCAGTGACCCTTCCCTGAACAAAAAAAAAAAAAACTCTCTTCCAAGGTGACTTGCTCTATCCACGAAGAAAGAGAGCTAATGACGTCTTTTTACAGAATTTTGAGGTTTCGTTTTTCTTTTCTTTTTCTAAGAAATCATCTTACATTTAACAACATTTTAATTAAAAGATTTGCAAAACTAAAAGTGACAAATAAATAAATTCTGTCTAAAATACAATGCAGCCCCATTTCCACTTCATTTTATTTATTATCTCTATAAATTCTGCAAAATGAGTAATGTATTTTGGTTCTTGCCCTTGCGGGTACACATGTATTTTACAAAGACGCTGGTGATATATTTTGCTATACAAATCACAAGATATAGCTTACACACAGAGCTCAGGTTTTTATACATTTCTCCCTGAAGGATATTCATATTTGATAAATCGCTGATTGAAGTCTGAGGCAATTAAGTTGTAATGATCTTGGCATACTCACAAATGTATTTTCTATTAAGACAATATCAGTCCTTTTTTTCCAGCCTGTGCAGAAGACAGCCAAGTTAAGTTCACATCACATGTAATTTTTTATCTCTCAAATAATACACAGGATGTTTTAAGTCACACTGATCAAATCTACCTGACAGCTTCTTGCTTTGTTAGACCAAGCTAAATATCTGGCTTAGAAGTTCCACTCTTTAATGTAAGTAAAAGCCATGAATGTCACAAAATGCAAAACATGTGTCTAATATTGTGTTCATTTTTATCATATTTTCTTTTTTTGAAATCATGAATACAAAATTCTACTGTGCTTTACATTTTTATAACGCAACAGATGAACATCTTGATCATAAAATCAAGTATCCATATTTCTAGAGCAAAGTAAGGCCACTGACTTTTCTCTTCTATTTTCACTCTGTCTTTTACCCCCAGAGGTAAATTTTCCCACTAGCTATTATATTTTGTACAGGCTTTTCTCTTCATTTCTATATACAATTTACAGAATAATGAATGAAATGTTTATGTTATTTTTTTCTCTAGATAATCCCTGGGGGAAAAATATATAGTACATAGTATTTAATCCTGACAATCTCAGCTTCCTGGAAATTCTGTGACCTTTCAAATACCCTTTTAAAAAATTATTTTTCCTGCTTAAACATCCAGAATATATTCTATCATTAGCAATAAGAACCCTGAATGACACTGAGGCATTTCTTGACTCTTTTTCCTGAGATAATATCAATGAATAATAAATTCCCTAAATATCTGGTTATTGTTAAATAAATGTGCCAAATGATAGCTTAGCTGAGTACAGTATTTTTATTTCACTGTCCTTTCAGTTCAGCATTGTGCAGATGCTATTCTATGTTTATCTAAATACAGGGTTGCAAATAATGTTTTTTCTTTGTAGGTACCTCCTTCTTTCTGCCTTGAATCTTACAAGTTATTTTCTTGGTTCTTAGTGTTCAGAGGTTTTATTAGGAAATTCCTAGTTTTGTGTGCCCATTCTCATCACTTCATCTTTGAATTTGAGCTTTGTCCAAGAGAAGCCTTTCTTTAGTCCTTCTTCGGGTCAGGAAAAATTTCTTTAATTGCCCAATTTTTGTCCTTTCATCACCAGTTTATATTTCACTTTCTAGAACTTCTATTCTTTCTTACGTAATTTCGCTTGGCTATGTTCTTCAAATCTGTAATTTTTTCCCTTCATAATTTTGTACTTCTGTTCTATGCTCTGAGATATCTTTTGAAACCTCTAGTTTAAGTTTGAATCTTTATTATTCTTTCCTGAAGTATAGCTACTGATCTTATTGTTATTGCTGCTATTGGGAAAGCATTTTTTGGAGGTCCAGAAGTCATTTTTGGACTGCACCTCAATTCCCTTAAAAACTCATATATATATATATATATATATATATATATATATATATATGTATAAAGGATATAGGATATATTACACATATATGTAGTATGTATATGATTCACGTATTATATATGTAGTATAATGCATATGCATGTATATGTATTATGTATGTAATTCATTTCTTATTCAGTTTGTTATTTGTCTCCTCCTTTATCTCTGTTTGGCTGAATTGTGTTGTGTTTGTTCTGACTGCACTTTTTCCTTTAGCTGCTGGGCCCTTCAGATAAGATGTCAATTTTTCTTTTTAGTTCAGCCAAGCTAGCTGCTGGGCTATCTCAATTGTCTTCCGTGCTACAAGTGGTGGAAGTAGGCAGTGATATAGAAACAGGCAGATTGCTGTACCACTAAAGAGAATCCTTGTCCAGCTTCAGGGTGTCAGAGGATTTACCTCATCCCTTCAGCTCCTGTTTGGCCACTTGGGGCCAAAAATCCAGCACATTTAACAAGGAACAGATGTCGTCCTTGCGTCTAATAATTCCTAGGTCTTTTCAGAGATGCCTGGCTCTCCCTGAGGCTCATGTTCAGGCTTGCCCATCCCACAAGGGAGAAAAGCTTTAGTCTCACTTGCTTCCTGCTCTATGGGGAGGAAAACTCATTATATGTAGGAATAAAGTAAAAAGGGGCTTCCTGCATCAACGCCCCAGAATTTCCCATAGGTTGCTTTAATAATCAATATTGTGGATTTATTTTCTTTTTGATATTTTAAATTATTTTTCTTATTTTCCTGACCATCCACAAACAAAAGGTAAAATAAGCAGGTATGGATTAAGCTGTATGGATTCAGTTTTAACATTGATCTTTCTCCCACTCACTCCTTTTTGCCTTTATATTTTTATGCATCCATTCCCACCACTCATATCTATGACAGCTCCTCTTAACTGATAAACATGTTGGGAAATGAGCATTGTGTAAGGAGAAGATGAGTAGTATTTGAGAAACCACACCACATGTGTTCCCACATCCAAAGCAGCTTTGCTTCCGGCATCTAGTGTTTGAACATTTTTGTTTCTAGATTGCCAAGCCCTACGTTCCACCATCACCATTCAGTAGTTGAGACTGTATCACTTTAACATCTTATTATCATAAAACAGATATTCTTAAAGTAGCTTGAAAGAATATCATTTTGACTCGCTGATCAAGATACCGGGAGTCATTTCTGTCATGTCAATGTTGAACGTGGGAGAAAAGAATCAGTTTGAGATGTGGAGGTTTTGCTTTATTTTCCTTGTTTATACTTGATAATGCTTTTTTTAAAAAAATAATAACAGACAATTTAAATACAGCCTGCATCTTGTTAAGCACTCAGCTCCATCCCTGACTTTATGGGTCTCTAGAAATCAGATTCTTTAAAATGCAATATTGTTAAAAAGTTTACTAAATTTAATCAGGAAAATGGACTCATACTGAACAGAAAAGCTATGGACTTGCTAGACACACAGAACACAGCTTTTTAGTAGCATTTAAAATATTCCTAAATGTATTAAATAGTCCTTTCTAATACATTTTTTACATTAAAGGCTTTAATCAGTCTGGAATTTATTTTTGTGGTTTTAGGACTAGTGAGAGGCAGATACCTAATTTCAACTTTTTACACATAGTAAGACAATTCACCCCATGTGATCTATTTAAAATACCTATCCTTTTTCTAATGATTCTTATAACATTTTAAAATATGATTTTATATTTACAACTATTTATTTTCATGAGAACAATTCTTATTGTCTCTAACATACTAGCTTTATAAGGTAACTGTTAGGCTCAAAAAATGTTAAATCTAAATGATGATTTCCATTTATCAAAACAAATGAGAAAAAGCATCCAATTCAAAAAGAGATTATCATATTTTAGTCTAAGTTATTTTCGTTAAAGTAATCATTATACTCACTTTAAATAAGAAGGAAATGCTCTTCAAGATGGGTTCAAGATATTGATGATAGTTTCATATGTTGAAAAACTGAGTCGTGTCTGTCTTACTTTCTATCATATGACAGTTAAATTTCATGCAGAACAGAAATTATCTGTATTTCTGTCATGTCATTTTGAAAAAGTGGCATTAGCCTCTTGGAGTTTCTGTCCGGCAAGACTGAATTTCATTAAATATCTCACAGAATATTTTTAAAAATCTGAGAGGTGGGAAGAAAAGATACTGACATGGTATACATGAATACTTTAAAGTATTTGATACTGTTGCATTTGGGGCAAATAATTTTATTTTACTCGTATTAGAAAAGTTGTCAGTCACAAATCTGAACATATCACCTTGTTCAGAGGCTGTTTTATTATTTATTTATTTATTTATTTAGAGACAGAGTCTCGCTCCGTCGCCAGGCTCCAGGCTGGAGTACAGTGGTGTGATCTTGGCTCTCTACAACGTCCGCCTCCCTGGTTCAAGCAATTCTCCTGCCTCAGCCTCCCGAGTAGCTGGGACTACAGGCATGCACCACCATGCCCAGCTAATTTTTTGTATTTTTAGTAGAGACAGGGTTTCACCATGTTGGCCAGGATGGTCTCGATCTCTTGACTTCATGATCCACCTGCCTCGGCTTCCCAAAGTGCTGGGATTACAGGTGTGAGGCACCGCACTCCATCTGTTTTATTTTTAATTTTAAATATTATCCTAGAATCACATTGTAGACTGGATACATTGCTTTAAGACAGTGTAATGTGTGATACAAATTACAGAAAGGTATTAGTAGGAACAGTCACATCTAATTATCATACTGAGAGTGAAAAGAAATTTTTGAGATATACGTTTTTGTATCAATTAATAATTTAAGATCTATATGTCCTGAATAAAGAAACCTTTTAGTTTCTCTGATTGCTTAAGAAATATATTCAAGAGAAGTAAAAAATTTAATATAAAAATCAGGAATTTTCAAAGCTCTACTTAGAAACTTCACCTTCACATTAGTGGGGAAACAACAATCAGATATTTTACTTAGTTTGAAATAGAAGGCTGTTGTTTACTTGAGTAGAAATGAGAATTTCCTGTAGTATATTTAATTCTCTTACATTCAAGGACTATTTAATTTTGAACTTTTTGTATTTTATTTTCCTTTAATTTAGGGTTCTAAAGACAAATGAAGACAGAACAGCTGCTTCGTCTTTGTTGCAGCAGTTAATGTTAAGTGCCGACCAGGAATCTGGCCATCTATTATTGCACTGGCAAATATATATTTCTCCAAGGACAGTGGACCGAGACCATATTTTAGAAACATGGATTTTAATAATCTCAGATTTAAGCTAAATTAACCAACTAGGTGAAGACAGGTCTAGTATTAACTACAATTGTCTAGAGTTCTCATTTGCCAGGTGGTTTAGGACAGATCTCAAAGAGAGGAAGAAATACATATCAAGTACTTTCATTTGAAATATGTGTCCCTTGCTACACCTGTGAATACAAATGTATTGTATTTTAAATGTATTATTCTACAAATCTCAGAGCCCTGAGCTTTCACTTGCAAGAATAACAAAAAATCCAATCTTCATCAGGTATCTTTGTCATCAATTAGTTTAGATTTCTGGGAGTAGTATATGTGTAAATAAATAAGAGTTTGATTAGCATTTGATATTTTGTGATGTTATTGTTATGAAATATTCTAGATCTTTTGCCTTGGTGTTATTTACTAATTTATTTAACAAATATTGATTGGGCAACCACTATAAGCAAGATTTGATTCTAAATACTGGACATAATAAATAAACAAGATAGTGGAAATCTCTGGCTTTCTGGAAGCAGCTTTCTAGCCTCACTGTCTTTACGGTTTTTTTGGGGTTATTGAGACTTATTGATCTTCTGCTGTTATTGCTGCTCAACTTTTTGGGCCTTAAAATAGTATGAGTTCTCCAGAAAAGCAAAACCAATAAGATATAGAGAAGTAGATAGATATGCAAGCACAGCTTTATTATGAGCAACTGGCTCACATGATTACAGAGGCTAAGAAGTCTCACTATCTCCTCTCTGCAACCTGGAGACCTAGGAAAGCCAGAGGAATAGTTCTCAGTCCAAACCCAAAGGCCTGAGAACAAGAGGAGGCAATAGTCTTAGTCCCTATCCAAGTTCAAAGACCCAAGAACCAGTAGTGCTGATGTCTGAGGACAGGAGAAGGTGGATGTTCCAGATCATAAGGAGAGAGAACAAAATTGCCCTTTTTCCACTTTTCTGTTCTAGTCGGTCCTCAAGGGATTAAATGACATCTGCCCACAATGGTACGAATAATCTTCTCTACTCAGTCTACCAATACAAATTCTAATCTCTTCTGGAATCACCTTCACGACCTACTCAGAAATAATATTTTACCAGATATCTGAGTATCGCTCAGTCCAGTCAGGTTGCCACATAAAATTAATCTCCTCCATATCGCCCATCAGTCACCTTTTTGAGGCTGTAGGTATTTTGTTGACTGCTCATCTGGGTACTCTTCTCAGGTCAACAGATAAATTTCTTTTGTCCCCTGGGACAAGCTCTTTCAAAGGTATTTATCACCACAGAGATCTTGCACCTTTATAGCATAGTTCTTTCATTTATGTCACTTGTTCCTAACCTTGGCTGTGAATCAGAATCAATTAGTGAGATGTTTAAAATATACACATTCTCTGGTTCTACTTCCCATTCTACTGAATTACAGTAATTGGTGGTAGAACCCAACAATCTCTTTACTAAAAGAATTTTGAAAAAACAAAACAAAAAACAAAACTTCTCAGAGGATTCTCATAGCATGAAGTGCAGCCTCATATTTCACTTGGACCTCTTAATCCCTTTCAATCTGAACCCTGCTTCACAGTTTCACCCACCCTGGCAAACTCATTCATGTGTTTGGTTTTGGCTTGTTTGTTTCAAGACCCCAATTTTTTTTTCGTCTAGCAGACCCCATATGTTGATTTATTGCTTGTCAAGAGAATTTGAATATACCCAAACCCTTATTGTAGATAAATTCAAGTTCGTTCTCACAGTGCTTTACAAAATCCAAAGTTGTGGTTTATATTTTTATATCCCTGGGCCGAGACCAGCATTTCACAACAGCAACAAGATTCTTTCAATGTTTACTAAAAATACAAAGGCTGATGCGTATGGAGAACAGAGAGAAACTCCAGTGGGTGGTACTGTCTGAAACCCAGGAAACTAAATGAATGTCATTTTTAACTCAGCCAAATTACAGTTACTCATAAAATTTCTGTGGGAAAAGAACATTATTAGAGATAAAGACAAATATTAGAACATTAATCTAAGAAAAATATCTTTAGATTTGGCTAATGTTTCTGGAAATATAAAGCTATCTAGCTAGAGGAGGAAAGTATGCTGGTGGTGAAGAGCACTCGCTGAGGCAGAGCCATTTGGATTCAAATGCTGGCAATGACACATTCTAACTGGGTGGCTAAGATAAAATGCTTAAACTCTAAGATCTAGTTTCACTTCATCAGAGCAGAAATGCTAGCTGCACCTAAACTGTAGGGTTGTCCTGAATATTAATTAAGATAGTGTATTTAATATAGTGTTTAAGCACTTAATACAGTGTTGAATACTTTGCAAGGATTCAGGAAACAGCTACCTCCTATTCATATAATTATTATTGGCACTACCATAATTTTCCTCAGTAAATATGTGAAGTTAGGAGTTTTAGGTAGAACTTTTTCAAGGGTAAGTTCTATAACCAAAGTTACGACATGTACCAATAAACATTTTCTGTCAGTAGTAATTCCATAAGTGTTACCATAAGTTTTTCTCTTTTTTGGCTTGGCGGGGGCTTGTGGTGGGGAATGGGAATTTTCTCACTGTTTCTCAGGCTGTCTTGAACTGGTCTGCTCCTTTAAAGTAAAAAAAAAAAAAAAAAAAAAAAAAAAAAAAAAAAAATCACCCTCTTCTGATTTAACTATCAATTGTGCTATCATGTTTATATTCACAAAATATCTGTAATAACTTAAGAATATATTTGACAAGCTACTTCTGGTTAAGTTAGAGAATCTAAAAAGACTACAAAGTTTGTCTGTTCTGAAAAATTTACAGTAAGCCAAAAAGGGTCCTTGACAACTTGTTACGAAAAGTTACTTTCTAAATAAGCAGTGAATAAATCAATGTAAGGGATAACTTTAGATTGAAAATATCAAAAAGCTTATCTACCACGTTCAAGTAGGCTTCATCCCAGGGATGCAAGGCTGGTTCAACATATGCAAATCAATAGACATAATCCACCACATAAACAGAACCAAAGACAAAAACCACATGATTATCTCAATAGATGCAGAGAAGGCCTCTGACAAAATTCAACAGCCCTTTATGCTAAAAACTCTCAATAAACTAGGTATCAATGGAACATATCTCAAAATAGTAAAAGCTGTTTACGACAAACCCACAGCCAATATCATACTGAATGGGCAAAAACTAGAAGCATTCCCTTTAAAAACTGGCACTAGACAAGGATGCCCTCTCTCACCACTCCTATTCAATATAGTATTGGAAGTTATAGTCAGAGCAATTAGGCAAGAAAAAGAAACAAAGGGCATTCAATTAGGAAAAGTGGAAGTCAAATCGTCCCTTTTTGCAGAGGACATGATCACATATTTAGAAGACCCCATCGTCTCAGTTCAAAACCTCCTTAAGCTGATAAGCAACTTTAGCAAAATCTCAGGATAAAAAATTAATGTGCAGAAATCACAAGCATTCCTATACACCAACAACAGACAAACAGAGAGCCAAATTACGAGTGAACTTCCATTTACAATTGTTACAAAGAGAATAAAATACCTAGGAATGCAACTAACAAAGGATGTAAAAGATCTCTCCAAGGAGAACTACAAACCATTGACCAAGGAAATAAGAGAGGACACAAACAGGTGGTAAAACATTCCATGCTCATGGTTAGGATGAATCAACATTGTGAAAATGGCCATACTTCCCAAAGTAATTTATAGATACAATACTATCCCCATCAAGCTACCATTGACCTTCACAGAACTGGGGAAAAAAACACTTTAAACTTCATATGGAACAAAAAGAGAGCCTGCATAGCTAAGACAATCCTAAGAAAAAGATGAAAGCTGGAGGCATAACGCCATCTGACTTCAAACTATGCTACAAGTCTGCAATAATTAAAACAGCATGGTACTAGTACCAAAACAAAGATACAGACCAATGAAACAGAACAGAGGCCTAAGAAACAATGCCACCCATCTACAACAATCTGATCTTTGACAAACCTGACAAAAAAAGCAGTGGGAAAAGGATACCCTGTTTAATAAACGGTGTTAGAAAAAGTGGCTAGCCATATGCAGGAAGTCGAAACTGGACCCCTTCCTTACAAAATTAATTTTTGTACCCCTTGTACAAAAATTAACTCCAGATGGATTAAAGATTTAAACGTAAGACTGAACACCATAAAAATTTTAGAAGAAAACCTAGGCAAAATCATTCAGGACATAGGCACAAGCAAGGCCTTCATGACTAAAACACCAAAAGCATTGGCAACAAAAGCCAAAATAGGCAAATGGGACCTAATTAAACTCCAGAGCTTCTGCACAGCAAAAGAAACAATCACTAGAGTGAACCAGCAACCAACAGAATGGGAAAAAATTTTTGCAATCTACCCATCTGACAAAGGGCTGATATCCAGAATCTACAAAGAACTAAAGCAGATTTACAAGAAGAAAACAAACTCATTCAAAAGTGGGCAAAGGATATGAACAGACACTTTTCAAAAGAAGACATATATGAGGCCAACAAACATATGAAAAATTGCTCATCATCACTGGTCCTTAGAGAAATGCAAATCAAAATCACACTGAGATACCATCTCACGCCAGTTAGAATGGCGATCATTAAAAAATCTGGAGACAACAGATGCTGGAGAGGATGTGGAGAAATAGAATGCTTTTACACTGTTGGTGGGAGTGTAAATTAGTTCGACCATTGTGGAAGACAGTGTGGCGATTCCCCAAGGATCTAGAAATAGAAATTCCCTTTGACCCAGCAATCCCATTACTGGGCATATACCCAAAGGATTATAAATCATTCTATTATAAAGACACATGCTTTGCGGCATGTTCATTGCAGCACTGTTTACAATAGCAAATACCTGGAACCAACCCAAATGCCTATCAATGATAGACTGTACACAGAAAATGTAGCACATGTACACCATGGAATACTATGCAGCCACAAAAAACGATGAGATAGTGTCCTTTGTAGAGACATGGATGAATCTAGAAACCATCATTATCAGCAAACTGACACAAGAACAGAAAACCAAGCACTGCGTGTTTTCACTCGTAGGCGGGTGATGAACAATGAGAACACTTGGGCACAGGGAAGAGAACAACAATCACTGGGCTAGGTGGGGAGTCAGGGGTAGGATGGGGAGGGATAATACTGGGAAAAATGACTGATGTAGGTGACGGAGGTGGGGCAATGGGTTGGAGACAGCAAACCACCATGGCATATATGTACCTATGCAACAATCCTGCAGGATGTAGGATGCGCATGTGTACCCCAGAGCCCAGAGTACTATATATATATACTGTTGCAATGAAAACCTATACTATGAATATAAAACATTTGAGGGTTTTATAAATTATAACTCCATTGAGATAATTTTAATGAAAATAAAAATGAAGAGAAAATACTCTATTAGTCTGTTTTCATGTTGCTGGTAAAGATATACCCAAGACTGGGTAATTTATGAAGAAAAAGAGATTTAATGGACCCACAGTTCTACATGGCTGGAGAGGCCTCACCATAATGGTGAAAGGCAAAAGGCATGTCTTACATAGCATCAGACAAGAGAGAATGAAAGCTAAGCAAAAGGAGTTTCCTCTTATAAAACCATTAAATCTCCTGAGACCTATTCACTACCTCAAGAACAGTATGGGAGAAACCACCCCCATGACTCAATTGCCTACCACCATGCCCCCACCCCAACAACATGCAGGGGTTATTGAAGCTACAATTCAAGATGAGATTTGGGTGAGAACACAGCCAAACCATACCAAATACCATCAGTATAATAATCTGACCTCCTTTAACAAGAAATATAAGTGAACTAGTTCATCTTAATTTTATGTATATCTACTTCTAAAATATTTTTGGAAGTTATCACTGATACATTGCTCAATATCTAATCTAAAGTAGACTTCCTTGAACACAGGCATTGGTCTGAAGAACATGCAATAGAAGATAATAAAATCTAGTATAATTCCCTTCTTTCTATTTACCTTGAATAGATTTTTTTTAAGAATAAGCATCTGTAATAAAATTGAGTATATTTCTAAATTTATCTGCATTTGTTTATTCTAGAAGGTAATCCAAGGATATGTTGATAACACAGAAAACATTGTAAATACATAGGTAATACAATTAAAACTTAAATATAAGTTTTTTTGTGGGTGTACGAATCACATTTTTTTGTGTGTAAGACTATTTTTTTGTACCATAATGTAAACAATTGGTTTTCAAACGAAAATCTACTTGTATATGTTAATCATCTCTAAATGATTATAATTTAAAAGGCTTAGATTCCCTCCCAGTGGTAGCTCCAGAATTTTTATTCTAGAAAAATCCTAAGATTGGCTTTCTGGAAATGAGTACAAAAATACATCTTCACAAGGTGAAAATATAGCAACCTCATTGCTGTGACCTAGAGCTCTTTTGTTTGCAACAGTTTGAGCAAATAAATGATTATGTGGTTATATGTAGAGGCAGTGAGGGAATGTCCCATCCCCTTTGCACTGCCATGGCTCCCTTCTCTCAGTAACTATCTCAAAAATAAAACTGATTTCAGTTACTTCAATTGTAAAAGGAGGAAACTTAAGAAACCATAGATCCTTTACATCTCAAGTTATAGGTTCTGTACATTTTAGTAATCAAAACTTAAGTTAAAAATACAATCAAATGCAAGTCAAATGATAATAAAACTAAAGATATCTTATAATGTATTCTAACAATCAGAGATTTCCCTATGTTATACTTTTGAATCTATATTAGAATTGTTGTACATTTTGTGGATAACTATGATTTCCAAACACATTTCAATATGAGAAATAATAATTCTACTATAAAACATGAAAAAGAACATTCAACAAAAACTTTTTAGTTAAGGAACATAAAGGAGATTCAGCCACAAGGGAATGATGATAATGAAAATGGTCACACATCATGAGAGTATACCATTCTATTGAACTAGAAGATCCAGTCTTTCCTTTTGCCATAGAAAAACACTCCATAGAACCAATGGGACCTAATTCTTATCTGTGTTTTATCTGCAGTTTGAATAAATTCTCCTTTAAAAAAATATGTATTTATAGGGAATTTTACGCTCTCAAACTTCCCTGGGCTCTTTCTTTTCTGAAACCTTGATAATGGAGACTCTAAGTTCATTTCTCTAACACCTTTGCACAGGACATTAGAGATAAAAACAATCATCCTCCTCTGTTATAAGCTGAATTTTCTACCTTGGAAAAGCTAATGTTTACACAATTTGATTCTATTTATATCATTCTGTGCAATGAATTTCTACATTATTTTGACACATTTGCTACTCCCCTTTACTTTCTAGTATGAAAATCTAATTGACTGGCTGTCCTACAATGTGCCCCCAAAATAAAGGACAGTATTATAAGGCTGACATCTAATGAGATAACAAATCAGAATGAATGTATATGATTCTCCCCTTGTTCCATAAATCCCCAAAGGCAATATGAATAAATTTGAGAGACAAAATTATTATTCAAAGAAAAACTGGCCTTACAATCTCATTCTACTGGGATATGCAAAAGAAATATGAATCAGCACAGAACTTAAGTTAGTAAAATGCTAGGCTGATGGATCTTTATGGAAAATACGTGTGCTTCTTCATAGGGAAATGCATATACGAGCTTTCATAGCTTCCACAATATACTTGAATAATGTTTCCTTCACTTGCTGTATAATCATACAAAATGAGAAAATGTATAATGGTGGAGTATAAATATTTACCTGATAGTTTCACTCAAAATATTCACTGTTTGTTGAATTACTTTCTAGTTAATTAATACAGTAAACACAACTGACATCAACACTGAGATTTATCTCTATCACTACCAAGTTAAGGTGCGTACCAGCTTTGTTTACCTTTGATAACCCAACTCCCAGATAAAAGCACATTGTTAAAATGCCCCAACATCCTACGTAACTACTTTCAGCCTATTATCCACTTTTTGTATTTCTGACAAATAGAATAAAGATGAAGAGATTGGTTCTGGTACAGATCAGGTTCTCATCAGAGTGAATTGAGTTCTCTAATCAGTAACATATTTTTGTCTGGAGATTTCCTGATTTTCTAATGCTTTGTTTTTATCTTTTTAAAGTATCCTTAAGACAAAGTGAAGTTGAAGTTGGAAGAAAAAGAGTTATGCACAGAGCGACTCCCTGACACAATTTGTCCAGCAGCCGGATATGATGTATTTTATTCTCTTCCTCTGGCTGCTGGTGTACTGCTTGCTGCTCTTCCCACAACTGGATGTTAACAGGCTGTGATGCATGTGTCTGGATAATAAAAAAGATAGGACCCTGAAAAAAAAATTGTATTAAACAAACAAAAAAAAGAGTTATGTAATCCAGAAGTTTGTTGACAAAACTTTTTTGATGTCTTCCAATTTATAATGGAAAGTGAACTTTGCAGAAGAGTACAAAAACAAGTGAATCACATTACTCTTAGTCAAAAGTTTAAATGCAAAACAGTTCAGAAAATCCTCATGTTTAAGTTTTTGGCCTTTGTATCAAATTCTTACTTTATAAGCAGTTTATTCTATGTGAAAAACAAATATCTGTATACCTAACTATAAAAGTACTAAATGGAGATGATAAAGCTATTATTTATTGTAAGAATAACTCAAGTCCCACTTAGTGAGTTGATCTTTATGTACCCTTTCATACGTGAATTAAATTGATTTTATAATTGAAGACTCCAGTCATAAACAGGAGTATAATTAAAATAGGTCATTTTTCTAAATAGTTCCTCTTTCAAAATACTATTTCATACAGTTGAATGATCTAGAGTAGGAGTCTAAAAGTAAGAGAGTAGTGGTGGTAATTTAACCAATTTCAATCAACTACTTATTTTTTAATTTTTTAAATCTTATGGTCTAATATCCTTGCTTCTATTTATTGCAACACTGTAATTTTATTATTTTGATGACAACAAGAATACATCTTCTAAAACATTTTTATTGTAAAAAGTATTGTTTAGCTAGACTTCCATAAAATTAAGAACTTTTGCTCTGCAAAGGACATCTCAAGAGAATGAGAATACAAACCACAGACTGGGAGGAAATATTTTTTAAAGACACGTCTGATAAAGGTCTCTTACTCAAAATATAC
Organism: Alouatta palliata; assembly: GCA_004027835.1. Taxonomy (NCBI): domain Eukaryota; kingdom Metazoa; phylum Chordata; class Mammalia; order Primates; family Atelidae; genus Alouatta; species Alouatta palliata. The sequence goes on along the minus strand of PVKV010014650.1, from coordinate 29,118 downwards.
AAAGAACTAGTAAATCTCAACAATAAAATAAACACCAAGATTAAAAGGTGAGCAAGTACCTAAATACATATCTCACCAAAATATATAGATGGCAAGTAAGTATATGAAAGGATTTTCAGCCTCATATACCATTAGGGAATGTAAAATTAAAACAACAATGAAATACTACTGCATACCAATTAGAATGGCCAAACCTGTAAGAATGACATCAAATGCTGGCAATAAGGAGCAACAGGAACTCTCATTTATTCGTGGTGGAAATGCAAAACGTTACAGCCACTTTGGAAGACAGTTTGGTAGTTTCTCAAAAAACTAAACACACTCTTATCATATGATCTAGCAAGCACACTCTGGTATTTGACAAAATGGTTGAAACGTATGGCCAAACAAAAATGTGCGTATAGATATTTAAAGCAGCTTTATTTATAATTGCCAAAAATTGAAAGCAACCAAGATATCCTTCAGTAGGTAAACAGATAAATTGTTGTACTTCCACACAATTGAATATTATTAAAATGTTCAGTCCAAAAAGAGATGAGCTATCAAATCATGAAAAGACATGGAGAAAACATCAGTGCATACTACTGAATGAAATAAGTCAATCTGAAAATACTGCTTACTATGTGATTACAACTATTTGACATTCTGGAAAACTATGGAGAAGGTAAAAAGATTAGTGGTTGTTAGTAGTTGTGGGAGGGAAGGTTATATGCGTGGAATACAGATGATTTTTAGGGCAGTGAAACTATTCTATATGATACTACAGTAGTGGTATCCTGACATATCATTATACATTGTTAAAAACCCATAGAATGTACACCACCAAGAATAAATCCTAATGTAAACTATGGACTTTTAGTCATAATTATATATTAATATAGGTCCATCAATTATACAAATGTACCATTCTGGTGGGGGATGTTGACAGTGGGAGAAGATGGGGGAATGGTATGTGGGAACTCCATACTCTCTTTCAATTTTGCTGTGAACCTAAAACTGTTCTAAGAAAATAAAGCTTACGATTTTTTAGAAAAAATTGTTTGAAATATATTTTTGTGAGTTTTCAAGATGATGCTCCCTTTCAATTATGTTTCAGTATCATCAAGTTGTTTTTTCTGTCCATTTCTGTCTCGTCATTGTATGGGGAGATTTATTTGTCTCCTATTTGCAAAAAAAGCAGAAGGAATAGTAAAGTCGCATAGCTCTTCTCATTCTTTGTTTTGATATTTATTGCTTATCCCTTTCAGACCTTAACCTTATATTAAGCCATTGCTCTGCCATAACACCTAGCTTCATATGGGGGAGCAAAATGTCATTCGTTTAGGTCGTATCTGCTCAACATTCTTCTGCCCCCCTTTTGGTCATGCTACATAACCAGCTAAACCATTTCTGAATTTTGCATTTTTTTCCAGAACATTCCAAATAATATCCCCCTAGTGAAAGTATCCATTACTTCCAGAATCTACTTGAGGAGTAAGTCAATCAAGTTTTTAAATGATGGCTAAGAACCATAGGTTATATAATGCCTTCATCTATTCCTTTATTCTTTCCATTTGGGTACTTAAAGATTGAATTGTATGAATATATTTTAAAATATTGTGGCTGTTGGAGTTGTGAAAACTCTGGCCATTGCCAAGTAACAAATACCAAGGTTTCTTTGTGGTCAATTCAATTTCTCCAATCTAGATTTATATACAGAGAATGGATATGAGTTAAATTCATTTCTCACTATCTTCATTGGCATTTTTCCCTCTTTCTGGTTCAGAAGCTTTTGCAAGACATCAGTTTACCTGCCACTCTGGATCAATTCAACCATGCTTCTCCAGGCCTTGGCCACTTGCCTGGTTTCTTGGTCAGATCAGCTGTAGCAGAAGCTCTTCTGAGAGTTGTAGAGTTCTGATAGCCACTGGTGAGAGCAGCACTGCAGACTGAAGCACCTTTTGCTTGGTGCCAGCTGACAGAAAGAGATCCCAATGCCTACACAGTGGCTGACTTATGGCCAATAAATCTTGGGTTTCCCTGGTGACTTCCTAAAGAATCAGCCAAGTTAAACAAACATAAAATCTGTATGGGATATGGATGTCCTGAGGGTAAGACTTTGACCAAAGACAGAAACAAAGCAGGAAAGGTTCAGCCGATAAGTTTCTCCCTCTCCTCCACTGGCTGACTGTATCTAATTCAGAGGTTTCCATGTGGCTTCTCTGAATATGTCCTATGTAACTAAGCAACAGTGTGTGTTGAGGCAAAGCTGTGGACAGCTCTGAAATGCACCATTTTGTGTTTGCTCTTCCACATTCCTGCCCTCACTTTCCTATATCCTTGACTCTTGCTTCCCTGGGAATGCATCTTGCCCTAGGCTCTGTATTCAAAGGAATCAGGATATCAGGATTAAGAGCATGTGCAGGTGTGTGTGTGTGTGTATGTATGTGTGTGTGTGTGTCTGTGTGTGTGTGTGTGTTTGTGTGTTTGAATGAGAAAGAGAGAGAGAAACCCCAAACTGGGTGTGTGTGTGTGTGTGTGTGTGTGTGTGTGTGAGAGAGAGAGAGAGAGAGAGAAAGAGAGAGAGAGACCTCAAACTGTGTTTCTCAGTCTATTCTGTTTCAACAAGTAGGATAATTCCTGACTTGGTTTTAGTATATATATTATTTTAGCATGAGCCTACGGTGCTACTTTTCCTATAATTTCCATGGATGTTTAATTGGTGATTTAAAAAGATTCACTATTCACTATAGAACATGTAATCCATCATTATTTTATACTGCTATATAAATATCTGATTTTGTCACCTCTTTTTATCACTCTTAATTTCATTACATCAGAGACGATGAGAAATCTTAGGAAGACAGAAACCATATCAGATGGCATTGAAATGAAAACCACAGCCGCAAATAAGAGAGTAATTCTTACACTAATTTGGATTGTACTTCCCACGCAGTGGTTGTTGATATGGTTTGAATATGTCCCCACTGAAATGTCAACATGAATTGTATCTCCCAGAATTCCCACATGTTGTGGGAGGGACCCAGGGGAGATAATTGAATCATGGGGGCCTGTCTTTCCCCCTGCTATTCTCATGATAGTGAATAAGTCTCACGGGATTTGATGGGTTTATCAGAGGTTTCTGCTTTTGCTTTTCTCCGTCATTTCCTCTTGCCTCTGCCATGTAAGTAGTGCCTTTAACCTACTGCCATGATTCTGAGGCCTCCCTAGCCAAGTGGAACTGTAAGTCCAATTAATCCTCTTTTTCTTCCCAATCTCAGGTATGTCTTTATCACCAGCATGAAAACAAACTATTTGGTAAATTGGTACCAGTAGAGTCCTGAAAAGATATCTAAAAATGTGGAAACGACTTTGGAACTGGGTAATAGGCAGAGGTTGGAAGAGTTTGAAAGGCTCAGAAGAAGACAGAAAAATGTGAGAACATTTAGAACTTCTTAGAGACTTGTTGAATGGCTTTGACAAAAATGCTGACAGCAATATGGACAGTAAAATTCAGCTGAGGTGGTCTCAGATGAAGATAAGGAATTTGTTGGGAACTAGAGCAAAGGTGACTTCTGTTAACATTTTAGCAAAGAGACTGGCAGCATTTTTCCCCTGCCCTAGAGATTTGTGGAACTTTGAAATTGAGAGAGATGATTTAGGGTGTCTGGTGGGAGAAATTTCTAAGCAGCAAAGTATTCAAGAGGTGGCTTGGGTACTGTTAAAGGCATTCAGTTTTAAAAGGGATACAGAGCATGAAAGTTCAGAAAATTTGTAGGCTGACAAAGTGATAGAATAGAAAACCTAGCCAGGTGAGGTGGCTCTTGCCTGTAATCCCAGCACTTGGAAGGCCAAGGAGGGTGGATCACCTGAGGTCAGGAATTCAAGGCCAGCCTGGCCAACATGGTGAAATCTAGTCTCTACAAAAACATAAAATTTAGCTAGGCATGATGGCAGGTTCCTATAATCCCAGCTACTCAGGATGCTGAGGCAGAAATATCACTTGAACCTGGGAGGCGGAGGTTGCAGTGAACTCAGATTGTGCCATTGCACTCCACCCTGGGCAATAGAGTGAGACTCTGTCTCAAAAAAAAAGAAAGAAAGAAAAATTTATTTTCTGGGGAGAAATTCAAGCTGGCTACAGAAATTTGCATAAGTAGCAAGTAGCCTAATGTTAATCCCCAAGACTATGGGGAAAATGTCTCCAGGCCATGTTAGAGAACTTCCCAGCAACCTCTCCCATCACAGGCCTGGAGGTCAATGAGGAAGATGGTTTTCTGGGCTGGGCTCAGGGTCCCCATGCTGTATGTGGCCTAGGGATGTGGCCCTGTGTCCCAGTTGCTTCAGTCATGCCTGAAAGGGTCAGTACACAGCTCTGGCTGTGGCTTCAGAGAGTGGAAGCCCCAAGCCTTGACAGCTTCCACATGGTGTTGAGTGTGTGGCTGCACAGAAGTCAAGAATTGAGGTTTGGGAACCTCTGACTATATTTCAGAAGACGTATGGAAACATCTGGATGCTCAGGCAAAAGTTTGCTGCAGAGGCGAGGTCCTCATTGAGAACCTCTGCTAGGGCAGTGCAGAGGGGAAATGTGGAGTCAGAGCCCTCATACAGAGATTCAATGGGGCACCGCAGAGTGGCGCTGTGAGATGAGTGCCATCGTCTTCCAGATGCACTGACAGCTTGCACTATGCCACGTGGAAAAGCCATAGACAATGCCAGCCCGTGAAAGCAGCCAGAAGGAAGGTTGTTCACTGCAAAGCCACAGGGGTGGAGCTACCCAATACCATGGGAACCCACTTCTTACATCAGCATAACCTGGATGTGAAACCTGGAGTCAAAGGAGATCATTTTGGAGCTTTAAAATTTGACTGCCCTGCTGGATTTCAGATTTGCATGGCCACTGTAATCCCTTTGTTCTGGCCAATTTCTCCTATTTGGAGTGGCTGTATTTACCCAATACCTGTAACCCCATTGTATGTAGGAAGTAACTACCTTGCTTTCGATTTTACAGGCTCATAGGCAGAAGGGAGTTGCCTTGTCTCAGATGAGACTTTGGACTGTGGACTTTTGAGTTAATGCTGAAATGAATAAAGACTTTGGGGGACTGCTGGGAAGGCACGATTGGTTTTGAAATGTGATTGGTTTTTGAAATGCGATTTGGAGGAGCCAGGGACAGAATGACATGCTTTGGCTGTGTCTCCACTGACATCTCAACTTGACTTGCATCTCCCAGAATTCCCACATGTGGGAGGAACCCCGGGTGAGGTAATTGAATCATGCAGGCTGGTCTTTCCCATGCTATTCCCGATAGTGAATAAGTCTCACGGGAACTGATGGGTTTATCACGGGTTTCTGCTTTTGTTTCTTCCTCATTTTCTCTTGCTGCCACCATGTATGAAGTGTCTTTCACCTCTCACCATAATTATGAGGCCTCCTCATCCACATGGGAGTGTTAAGTCCAATGAAACCTCTTTTTCTTTCCAGTCTTGGGCATGTCTTTATCAGCAGTGTGAAAACAAACTAATACAGTGGTGAAATGTACAAGAGTATGTGGACTCAGGAGAAAGCAATAGAGTAGTAAGTTGGGTTCAGAGTAGGTGCACCTAAGTAGATTAATTCTTGTACATTTATTTCCCAAGCCCATTGGACAACATGGTAACCCTAGGAAGGAACAGTTGACGTGACAGTTTAGTTGAGGATAGGGGAGTAAATGGAGACTTCTGGGAGACACAGGGAGCATCCACATTCAGGAACCTAGCAGGTCTCCTGAATTCCCTGTGATCACTGAAAACAGCCTTCACCTAATCCACAGCAGCTTCTCCTGGCCTCAAACACTGTACAAAAAATACAATGCAGGAAGACAGTATCGAATCTAACAAAGAATACCATTGAGGAAGAAATTCTGATAATCAAGAGACAAGTGACTCAACAGGTGAAGTAACTGATCTCCATGTAAAGAAAATATAACTTTAAAGTAACTTTAATTTTAATCCTCTGAAAGATGTTACCAGAATGACATAGCTATGTAAAGGCATCACAATAATAATTAAAATTTCAATCATTTGAACTGGCTTCTTAGCAAACAAACAAAAAAAATCTGCAGAGAGAAAGAAATTATCAGTGAGCTGCAAATTCAGGCAGAGATATTCTCCCAGAAAACAAAACCAAAGTTTGAAAAGGCAAGACATTGAACAAAACCTAGCGGTTCTGATACCTAACTAGATTTTGAGAATGTGAAAATAGAAAATATTTGCAATGGTTTGCTGGGCAGAAAAGATGGGATTCTACAAATAATATTGATCAGCATATCGAACTTCAGGAATACAAAATAAATCTAACTTTAACAAAATAATTTTAGAAAAAATATGTTCAGTATGCTTGTAGTGAAACTAGTTTTGTATGTAAAAGATCATTTTGTTAATATACACATAATATATTCTATACTGGAACTGAATAGAAAAGTTACAAGTTCTGCATAGCAAGAATAGTCTACTAATCTTGAAACAGTCTAAAACAAAAATGAAAATTATGTGCTATCATAAAATTTTGGCACATAGTAAAATCATGCTACAAATACATTTAACTATAAACTATAAAACGAACAACCCCAACTTTATCTTTAATTGACTACGTAATGATGACTTACTATTTTTGTTAAGAAAATGACAGTGGAATATGATATTTGAATATCTTCTAATATTTTATTGCCATGTTTTGTCATTAGGCATCTCATCGGTGATCACTCTTTATACATAAGATAAATATGACAGAACAAAATTTTGGGAATAGAATGTGCCGTGAATTCACATAGTACACTCTTGAATACACCAAACTTTTAATGGTATCAAGATATAAGATTAGATAGTAAAAAACAGAACACACAGAATTAAAAATATGGGTTTTTTTTTTGTTCAGTGAGAAGATAATAGATGGTGATAACTCCAATTTGTTACAAAAGTAGGTTTAAACAGATGTAATACAAGTTTGAGAGGAATTATTGGAACAGAAGTAGAAACATAACATAAAAGCAGCAGAATAAAATCAATGGAAAAAATATCAAAACCACAAAAGATAAAAAAATGGGATAGAGAATTTGAAATATATAGAAAAGATTATAATAGAGAAGCTATAGGGTCACACAAGGCAATAATCACAATTTATGTAAATAAAAATGTACCTGAAATTTATCTATTAAAAGACAAAGAGTCAAATGGGACCTAATCAAACTCCACAGCTTCCGCACGGCAAAAGAAAGTCATTAGAGTGAATCAGCAACCAACAATGGGAAAAAATTTTTGCAGTCTACCCATCTGACAAAGGGCTGATATCCAGAATCTACAAAGAGCTGAAACAGATTTACAAGAAAAAAACAAACCCATTCAAAAGTGGGCGAAGGATATGAATAGACACTTTACAAAAGAAGAGGCCATGAGGCCAACAAACATATGAAAAAATGTTCGTCATCACTGGTATTAGAGAAATGCAAATCAAAACTACATTTAGATACCATCTCACACCAGTTAGAATGGCGATCATTCAAAAATTGGGAGACAACAGATACTGGAGAGGATATGGAGAAATAGGAACACTTTTAATTAGTTCAACCATTGTGGAAGACAGTGTGGCGATTCCTAAAGGACCTGGAAATAGAAATTCCATTTGACCCAGCAATCCCATTACTGGGTATATATCCAAAGGATTATAAATCATTCTACTATAAGGACACATGCACACGTATGTTCATTGCAGAACAGTTTACAATAGCAAAGACCTGGAACCAACCCAAATGCCCATCGATGATAGACTGGACAGGGAAAATGTGGCACATATACACCACGGAATATTATGCAGCCATCAAAAACGATGAGTTCATGTCCTTTGTAGGGACATAGATGAACCTGGAAACCATCATTCTCAGCAAACTGACACAAGAACAGAAAATCAAACACCGCGTGTTCTCACTCATAGGCAGGTGTTGAACAATGAGAACACATGGGCACAGGGAGGGGAGCATCACACACTGGGGTCTGTTGGTGGGAAATAGGGGAGGGACAGTGGGGGGTGGGGAGTTGGGAGAGAGAGTATGGGGAGAAATGCCAGGTATAGGTGATGGGGAGGAAGGCAGCACATCACACTGCCATGTGTGTACCTATGCAACAATATTGCATGTTCTTCACATGTACCCTAAAACCTAAAATGCAATTTAAAAAAAGACAAAGAGTCAATAATTAGCTAAAATATAGTTCATTATATGCTATTTACAAAGACAAACTTTCAGTAAAAAAGAAAGAACAAATTAAGTGTAGAGATATAAACATAACCGTATTGATCAGGGTTCTCTAGAGAGAAACAGAGCCAATTTGTCTTTGCCAGATATCAAAACCTAAAACAATAGCAATTTAAAAGTATAGTTCTGATGCCAGAAGAGAACATACCAGTGGAACATAAATGATGTGGTTGGTATTTCAAGAAAGATTTAAAAGGATAGACCATTTTGCTAATTACCTCCAGAAAACTGGAAATTCATTTTGAAAAAAAAGCCTAATTCACAACATTGGATAAAGTCTAAGTAAATTCCTAAATATATTGTTCAGAAAATTCTGGAAGATGCTCATAATGCCGATATGTGAAGAGATTTTTTTTTGAAGAAAATAAAGCAATAAAATTAAACATTGTATACATCTAAATGTAAAACCATATCTAAACACAACATAAATACGGCTAAAAGACTCAGGAAAAGTATGTACATCATTACAGCAAAAGATTTATGTGGAATATATGGACAAATTAAATCATTATGAAAATGAAATATATCCAATAGAAATCTAGGGATGAGATGGGCATTTTGTAGAGGAAAAGATATGCAATTAAAAATGCGAAGCTTAATCTCGGAAGTCAACAGAAAAATGGAGATAAAAGCAACAAAAACCACTATTACTATTTTACCCATTACACTGGTATATATAGAATAAAAATATTGGTGAAACATATGGATATACACATTTGTGAGGATTTAATGTAAGACAGACACTTTGAAAGTCATTATGGTTGTAAGTTTAAATTTTATGCAAAGCATCAAGTTCTTAAGACCTACCAAGAGAAACATTTATATATGCACATGACCAAATATTTAAAGGATAATCACTGACTCAACTAGTATAAATTGAGGAAACCTAAATACTTATGCATCTGGGAATAATTAAATAAACTTTTACATGCCTATGTGATGCAATGTTACACACTGGTTAAGATGAGTGATGCAGACGAATAAGTATTGAATGGAAGAAAAGCAAATTACTAAACAGTAGTTAACAAAAGTAAAAGAAATAGATAAATAACATCTACAGTGTAACATATGTTATATGATATGTAAAATGTATATTTTGATTGAATATATGTTATAATGTTAAGATATTATATTAAAATATAGTTTATATTATGATATATACATATATTTTAATCAAATACATATTATGCTAATATTAATTAGTATCAACATAATAGTAACATTATTAATAATTACATCATACATACTCAGTTAATTATATGTAAATATAATAATTAATGTAATATATATTCAGCCAAAAATAGTATATTAATATTAAACTGCAAATCATATAGAATTGTATTAATGTTACATATCAGTTTATATCAATAGTTTGGTTGAATATATTATCATATTCATATATAATATATTATTACATACAATATATACACCCCCAAATATTATATATTATATATTTATATATATATTATTTATTCAACCAAAAATATGTTATATATTTTATGGATGGATGATGTTATCTATTTGCTCTGAATAGCCTAAAAGTATGCTTTGAATTTATAAATAGATCTATTTCTCATAAAAGAAGTGGAATTAAGTTTCATCATCAAAAGAAATTTTAGTTTTATTAATAATACTCTAATGTTTTAAAATGAGAATATTCATGTACTACTTGTATAATTAAAAATTAATTTCAAATATAAAGAATAGAAATGAAGAAGAAGATAAAATTATTAATTGCCCTATGGCATGTGTATTTCTCATACTTCCTGTCTTGATACATGTTAACACAGCATTCTTATAAGAATTAAAAGTCATAAAATATATAATAAAACATTACAAAATGTAAAGCATAAAGAAATTCTTAAATATATTGAAGAAATTCCTTATGCTTTACATAACCCTTGAAAGTTATTCAAGGGTTTTTTTGGTTACTTCAGTCAAGATCATTTTCAATATTGTCAGAGTATCATAAAATTATTGCCAACAGCCATATTAATGACCATTAAGCTACTAGAAAATGCCTGGAGCTAAAAAAAAAAAAAAAAAAAAAAAACTATTTTCAATCACTTTTCTTTCAGAGCTATGTCAATGCGGATCTTGTGGAACAGACCTATGAATAAACAGTTTGTGCATAGACTAGAAATAGGAATGTAGGTTTGTGTGGGAAATAAGTAAGATTGATACGAATTGTCATTCTATTATTATAAGAAGTTTTTAAACAGGTATTTTCTGGAGAAGAACAAAAAGGAAATTAGAGGGAAGTGAAAATTTGATGGAAGATAAGGCATACTGAATTTGGGAGGAATTTGGTATGGGTATTTTTTTTTAGTCGTGAGTCAAGCTGAAAGTCATGAGAATTGTAGACTTCAACTCTAGAAAGGACAATCCTTGTAATCTGGCCAAACTCACATATTCTATAGCTGGAGATTATTTATCTAAAGATAGACGTGTTATATGGCATGTCGAAGTTACAGTGTATAAAGCAGAGGTGGTATGAGAAACCATAATTTGTACATTGCATTCCAATAAGAATCTCCCCGTACTTCAGAGAAAGTCCCACTGGTAGATATTTTTCTATTTATTTTGATCACCTACAATGATTTTTTTAAATGATACATCCAAATACTATTATATGCCATGATGAAACCTGACATTTCTTTCTAGGAGATTTACAGGTACTGGCCAAAGTCTTCTATATTCTACCCAAATCTAGTTTTTCCTTTAAGTTCTACAACTCAATGAAAGATACAAGGAATATAACAGTAATAACATCAGTCAGACTCACCCACTTGCAAGCAAAAGTAAAGTCCAGTACATTTTTCTTAAGATTTGCCTATACCTCCTCCTCTTTGCTCTCTCTCATCATTTGCATGATACAGGTAAAAGAAGACAAATCACAAATATAAAATAATGAATTCTTATATCATGAGCTCATAGATGAAAAAATTGAATCTTAGCACCACAGGGTTCCCTCTAGCTCCTCCATCACAGCCTTCCTCACCCAGCTGTTGAAACTATTATAATTTGTGACACCAAAAAGCAGTATTTTTGCCTGTTTTTAAACTTCCTATAAACAGAATTATACAGTATCTACCCTTTTATATGAATGGCCTGGTAATAGACTTGTGAGATCCAACTTCACAGTCATAGTTGTTCAATCTCATTGCTGTGTAGTGTTTCTTTCCATCGAAATATCCTAATTTATTTACCCTTTCTATTCTTAATGAACATTTCATTTGATTTCAGTTTGGAGCTATTCCAAATAATCACGTGAACATTCTTACATATTTTTAAAATGAACATATGTGTGCCTTCCTTTTGGGTGTATGCCTAAAAGTGGAATTGCTGGGACATGGAGTCTGCACAAGTTAATCCTTAGTACTCAATAAAGAGTTCTCCAAAGTGGTTGTGGTGAGAATTCCAATTAACTTCAATGAAAAAGATGTAAATATCATTTGTATTTTTTAATTTAGCCATTCTAGAATGTATGGTTGAAAATCATTGCGGTTTCAATTTGTATGTCTCTGATGAATAATAATGCTGAAACTTTTAGTCACATGTATAACCTATGTAAATGTTTTGCAAGGTACCTGTAAATTATTTTTTATTGGATTATCTATATTTTCCTCACTAATTTTTAGGGTATATATCATATATATGAATCTATTTTTGAAAAGTATATGTGTATATTTAAATTTATAAATACTTAAATTATATATTTTTTAATAAATATACTGAATATATAAAGTACATTGTTCAAATACATACAAATATATATACTCAATGTAAGTTGTATACACTAAAATTATACTTTATATATATATATATCTTATTTATTCATACATTCTGATAAATACTGAAGTATCTAGGAAAACCTGAGTTCAAGATGGCCAAAAGGAAGTCTCCAACTATTGTCCACCCTGCAGAAACACCAAATTATACAATTATACGCCCACAAAAAAGCACATTCATAAAAATTAGGTGAGTGATCACGTACCTGGAAATAACTTCGTGTTAAAGAAAGAGGTAATAAAAAGGGTAGGAAAGACAGTCTTTTTTCTTTTTTTTGGTTTGCAATGTGTTTATTATCAAGATATAAGGTATAGAATGAATAAGCACAGGTAACCCTAATGAAGAGAATTAACTGCACCAAATGGCCAGATAGCAAAGTGCACTGGGAAGAAAATGCATGTTGCATATGTGAGATGATTCAGAGCCAGCAAAATGTATTTACATTAACTAGGAAATCTAAGGAAAATAGATTTGAGGGAAACTTAGAAGTGAATAGAGGTGAGTTTTCAGGGAACTATTTCAGTTACAGGTGTAGAAATCCAACTGAAACTTGCCAAAGCAAGTATGAATGAATAAATTCAGTGAAAGTGAATATGGAGAGTTTATTGACTCACATACCTGAACAGCCCAGAAGTATCTGGCTTCAGGCACCTATGTTCTGAAATCTAGATGAGCTAGTCTCTCTCTAGCTCAACTCATTGAGCAATTCCTCGTGGAAAGAGAGATTCTCGGAAAGACAGTCTTGAATAACCCACTTTACCCTTCTCCCATTCCCTGGCAGCAACCATGTGATGCAAAGAGAGAATCCATGGTATTGGGGGTGGAAGAATGCAGTGACTATGAGACTTTGGATTGTAACTCAGTGCTGCCCTGTCACAGAGGAAAGCAACACAGGGCAAAACTCAGCCAGCACCCAGGGAGGGAGAATTTAGACCAGCCCTAGCCAGGGGAAAATCATTCATCCCACTGGTCAGAAGCTGAGTTCTGACAAGCCCTGTCACCACGGGTAAATTGCTCTGGGGTACTAAATAAACTTGAAAGGGAGTCTAGGCCACTAGGACTGCAATTCCTGGGCAAGGCCTGGTGCTGTGCTTGGACTAGAGCCAGCTGACTTGGGGTGCACATGTCCTAATGAGACACCAGCTGGGGCAGCCAAGGGAGTGGTACTAAGATTCAATTTTTTGATTTGTGAGCCAAAGGAATGCTTACAGCCAAGGGAGTGCTGCCAACCTGAGGCAGCACAGCTCTGGGAGACTCCATCCTTCCACTTAAGGAGAGAAGAGGGGCAAGTAAAGAGGACCTTCTCTTACAACTTGGATGCCAGTGTGGATATAGTAGAAAAGGGAACCAGGCAGAGTCCTGAAGCTCCCATTTCAGGCCACAGCTCTCAAACAACATTTCTAAACACACCTGGGCCAGAGAACAACGCACTGCCTTGAAGGGAAAGAACTAGTTCAGGCAGGATTCATCACCAACTGATTAAAGAGTCCTTGGACTTTGAATAATCAGTGATGGTAGCCTGACAGTATTCAGCATGGGCCTCTGGTGAGATCTAACGATGTGCTGGCTTTCAGTGTGACCCAACACATTCCCGATTGTGCTGGCTAAGGGAATAGATCCTTATACTTCAGGAAAGAGAGGGAAGCGTAAGGGATACATTGTCTTGCAGCGTGGATACCAGCTTTGTCACAGTGAAGCAGAGCAGCCAGTGGGCTGGTGGGGGTCCGCGATTCCAAGTCTTGGTTCCTGGACAGCATTTCTGGACCTGCCCAGGGCCAGAAAGGAGCCTACTGCTTTAAAGTGAGAGACTAAGGACTAGCAGCATTCACCACAAGGTGACTGATGAGCCCTTTAGCCTTGAGTGAGTATTAGTGGTAGACAGGCAGTACTCACTACAGACCTGGAGCAGTGGTGGCCATGGGCAGAGATTTCTCTGCTTGAGGAAAAAGGACAGAAGAGTGACAAGGAGTTTATCCTCCAGCTTGAGTGCCAGCTCAACTGCAGGAGGATAGAGCCCAAGGTAGATTCATAAGATCCCTCAGTCCAAGCTCTGGCTCCCAGATAGCTGGTCTAACAGTCTAGACCAGCTAGAGAAAGTCACCACCCTGAAAGAAAGGAAAAAGCCTGGTTAGATTTGCCACCTGCTAATTGCAGAGCCCTTGGGCCTTGAGTGAACCTAGGCAGTAGCCATGTAGTGGTCACGGCAAGCCTTGGGTGAGACCCAGTGCTTTGCTGGCTTCCAGTCTGACCCAATGAAGTCTCAATGATGGTAGCCACAGGGGTGCTTGTGTCACCCCCTCCACCAGTAACAGGCAGCTCAACACAGAGAGAGACTGTTTGTTTGAGGGAAAGAAAGGAAGAGAATAAGAGTCTCTGACTAATAATCCAGGGAATTCTCCCAGATCTTACCCAAGACCACCAAAGTGGTATCTCATGAAGTTTGTAACAGCCGCAGCATTACTGGCTTCTAAAGCAGATAGGGCTGAAGTGATGAAATATTTAGATCACAACACCCAAGTGCCTTTGAATACCTGGAAAGCATCCCAAGAAAAATGGATACAAACAAGCACAGAACCCAAAGACTACAATAAATACCTAATTCCTCAATATCCAGATATTCACGAATATCCACAAAGATCAGGACCATTGAGAAAAATCACCTCACAAAGTGAACTAAATAAGTCACCAATGACCAATCCCAGAGTGACAGAGACATGTGACTTTTCAAACAGAGAATAGCTGTTTTCAGAAATCTATATAAATTTCAAGATAACACAGAGAAGGAATTTAGAATCTTATCAGGTAAATTTAACAAAGAGATTAAGGTATTTTTTAAAAACCCGAACAGAAGTTCTGGGGCTGAAATATTCAATGAACATATTGAAGAAGAATTAGAGATTCTAAACAGGAGAATTGATCAAGCAGAAGAAAAGTATTAGTGAGCTTCAGGACAGGTTATTTGTCAATACACAGTTAGTAAAGGAAGAAAACAATAAAAAAAGAAAGAAGCATGCTTACAAGATCAATAAAATAGCATGAAAAGAACAAATCTAAGAGTTATTGACCTTCAAAAGGAGGTAGAAAAATCAGGATAGAAAGTTCTTTCTATCTACCTTTTCTAAGGTATAATAAGAGTGAACATCCCAAAACTAGAGAAAGATATTAATATTCAAGTACAGGAAGGTTACAGAACACCAAGCAGGTTTAACCCAAATACAACTACCTCGTGATATTTAATAATCAAACTCCCAAAAGTCAAGGATAAAGAAGGAATCCTCAAAGCAACAAGAGAAATGAAATAAATGACATTAATGGATCTCCAATATACCAGCAGACTTTTCAGTGGAAACCTTACAGGCCTGGAGACAGTGGCACTACACAGTTAAAGTGCTGATGGAAAAAAAAATAACTTTTATCATAGAATAGTATATTCAGTGAGAATGTACTTCAAACATGAAGAAGAATAAAGACTTTCCTAGACAAACAAAAACTGAGGAATTTCTACAACACTAGATTTGTTCTATATGAAATACTAAAGGGAGATCTTCAGTTTGAAAAATAAGTATTTTAATGAGCAATAAAAAATAATATGAAAGCAGAAACTCACTGATAATAGTAAATATACAGAAAAATACAGAGTATTATAACTCTGTTGCTACTCTAAGTAGAAAGATGAAAAGATAAACCAATCAAAAATAATAACTACAAAAGCTTTTTAAGACATGGATAGTGCAATAACATAATTTTTTTTAAAAAGTTAAAAAGTGGGCGGCAAAGTTAAAATATTGAGTCTTATTAGTTTTCTTTTTGCTTATTTGTCATTTTGTTTATGCAATCAGTGTTGTCATTGGTTTAAAATAATAGGTTATAAAATATTATTTGCAAGATTCATGGTGACTTCAAATCTAAAAACTTACAACAGATACAAAAGAAATAAAAAGTAAGAAATTAAAATACACCACTGGAGAAAATGACCTTCATTAAAAATCAGACAGAAATTAAGTAAAGATGGAAGAGATCACAAAACAATCAGGAAAAAAAAAAAACTAAATGACAGAAACAAGTCCTTATTTATCATTAATAACAGTGAATGTACATGGACTAAACTGTGCAGTTAAAAGACATAGACTCTGAATGGATTAAAAAAGTCAAAAGACCCAATGATCTGTTGCCTAAAAAAAAAAAATACTTTTCACCTATAAAGATACACATAGACTGAAAATAAAGGGATGAAAAAAGATATTCAAAACAAATGGAAACCAAGAAAGAGCAGGAGTTTAGAAACTTAAACAAAATTGCTTTCTAGACAAAAACTATAGAAAGAGATAAAGAAGGTCTTTATATTGTGATTAAAAGTCATTCAGCCAGAGGATATAAAAACTGTAAGTATCCAGGCACCATCCAATGCTGGCTTACCTAGATACATGAAGTAAATATAATTAGAGTTCAAAAGAGAGATACACCTTAATACAATAATAGCTAGAGACTTCAGTATCTTCACTTTCAACATTGGATAGATGTTCCAGTCAGAAAATCAACAAAGAAGGATCTGACAAGCTGCACTGTAGAGCAAATGAATCTAATGGATATTTACAGAGCATTTCATCCAATGGCTTCAGAATATAGGTTTTTTTTTCTTTAGCACATGGATTTTTCTCAAGGATAGGCCATATGCTAGGCCACAAAACAACTCTTAAAACATTCAAAAAGTAAAATAATCTCATGTATCTTCTCAGATCGTACTGGAATAAAACTAGAGATCAATAAAATGAAGAATTTCTGAAACCATAAAAACATATGAAAATTTAACAATATGCTTCTGAATAACCAGTGGGAAAATGAAGAAATTAAGAAGCTAATTTAAAAATTTCTTGAAACAAACGAAAATGGAAACACAGCATTCTGAAACCTATGGGATACAGCAGAAGTGCTAGTAAGGGGAAAGTTTACAGCAATAAGCACTTTCTTCAAAAAAGTTGAAAAACTTTAAATACCACCAGAATGATGCATCTTAAAGAACTAGAAAACAGGAGCAAACTGAAATCAAAATCAGTAGATGAAATGAAATAAAGATCAAAGCAGAAATAAACAAAATTGAAATGAAAAAAATTTAAAGAGATTGGTGAAACAAAGTTAATTTTTTGAAAAGATAAATCAACAAACTTTTAGCTTGAATAACTAAGAAGAAAGAGAGAAGAACCAAATAAATAAAATCAGAGATGAAAAACGAGACATTACAATTAACACTGCAGAAATTTAAAGTATCATTAAAGGTTATTATCAACAACTACATGCCAATAAACTGGAAAACCTAGAAGAAATGAATAAATTTCTAGATCCATACGACCTACCAAGATTTTACCATGAAGAAATCCAAAACCTGAACAGACTGATAAAAGTAATGAGATGGAAGCTATGATGACAAGCCTTCCACTGAAGAAAAGCCCAGGATCCAGTGATTTCACTGCTGAATTCCACCAAACATTTAAAGGACAAGGTGGAGCACACTGGCTGACGTCTGTTGGGAGTCCAAGCAGGAGGATTCTTGAGCCCAGACGTTCAATACTAGTATGAAAACACAGGGAGACCTCATCGCTACAAAAAATTTAAAAAGTAGCTAGGTATGGTGGTGCACTTCAGCACTCCCAGCTAGTCTGAAAGCTGAGCAGAAGGATTGTTGGAACCTGGAATGTAGGCTGCACTGAACTCTAATTACACCACTATACTACAGCCTGGGAGACAGAGCAAGACCCATTCCAGAAAAATAATAGAAATAAAATAAAAATGAACAAATACCATTTCTGCTCAAATTAACTGAAACAAAATACAGGAGGGGAAAATACTCAACATTTGTTCTATGAGACCAATGTTACCCTGATACCAAACCAGACAAAGACACAACAAAAAAAATGACAACCTCAAGCCAATATTCCTGATGAACATTGATGCAAAATTCTCAACAGAATACTAGCAAACCAAGTTCAACAAACACATTAAAAAGATCGCTTAACAGAAAAAGAGAAATAAAAAGATCATTCATTATGACCAAGTTGGATATAACTCAGGGAGGCAAGGATGGTTCAACATATGCAAATCAGTCAATGTGATACATAATATAAACAGAATCAAGGGAAAAATATGATCATTTTAATTGATACTGAAAAAATATTTGATAAAATTCAGCCACCTTCCATGATAAAAATCCTCAAAAACCTGGGTGTGAAGAAACGTGCCTCATTTTAATAAAAGTTATATATAACAGAACAACATAGCATATTGAATGGAGATAAACTGAAAGCCTTTTTTCTAAGATATGGAGTATGACAAGAATGCTCACTTTTACCACTGTTATTCTATATGTACTGGAAGTTCTAGCTAGAACAATCAGATAATATAAAGAAATACAGGACATGAAAATTGAAAAAGAAGTCAAATTATCCTTCTTTGCAGATGATCTAATCTTTTTTTTTTTTTTTTTTTTTTGAGACAGGATCTCATTGTGTCTCACAGGCTGGAGTGCAGAGGTGAAATCTTGGCTCACTGCAACTTCCACTTCCTGGGTTCAAGTGATTCTTCTGCCTCAGCCTCCCCAGCAGCTGAGATTACAGGCATGTGCCACCATGCTGTGCTTTTTGTATTTTTAGTAGAGACAAGGTTTCACCATGTTGAGCAGGCTAGTCTTGAACTTTGGACCTCAAGTGATCCACCCACCTTGGCCTGCCAAAGTGCTGGATTACAGGCATGAGCCACCACACCTGGCAGATATAATCTTATATTGGAAAAGAATGAAAGACTCCACCAAAAACCTGTTAGAACTGATGAAAAAATTTGGTAAAGTTGCAGGATACCACATCAACATACAAAAATTACTAGCATTTCTATTTTCTAAGAGCAAACAATCCAAAAAAGAAATCAAGAAAGTAATCTCATTTACAAAAGCTACAAATAAAATACAATACCTAGGAATAAACTTAACCAAAGATGTGAAAGATCTCTACAACAAAAACTATAAAATATTGATGCAAGAAATTGAAGAGGACACAAAAAAATGGAATGATATTCTACAATTCGTGGATTGGAAGTATCCCTAATGTTAAAATGTCCATACTACTCAAAGCAATCTATAGTTCAATGCAATCTCTATCAAAATACCAATGACATTTTTCACAAAAATAGAGAAAACAATCCTAAAATTTACTTTGGAACCACAAATGCCCCAGAATAGCCAAAGCTATCCTTAGCAAATAAAACAAAATTGGAGGCATCACCTTACTTGATTTCAAATTATACTACAGATGTATAATAATCAAAACACCATGATACTGGCATAAAAACAGACACATAGATCAATGCAACAGAATAGCAAACCCAGACACAAATCTATACATCCACAGTGAACTCATGTTCAACAAAGATGCTAAGAACATACTTTATAGAAAGCACAGTCTCTTCAATAAGTTACACTGGGAAAACTGGATATTCATATGCAGAAGAATGAAACTAGATCCTATCTCTTGCCATATAAAAAATAAAATTAAAATTGATTAAGAACTTAAGTTTAAGATCTGAAACTATGAAACTACTACAAGAAAACATTGGGGGAAACTCTTCAGGACATTGGACTGGGGAGATATTTATTGAATAATACCTCTCAAGCACAGGCAATTAAAGCACAAATGAACAAATGAGATTATGTCAAGTTGAAAAGCCTCTAGACAGCAAAGGAAACAATAAATAAAGTGAAAAGAAAACTCACTGAAGGGGAGGAAATATTTGAAAACTACCCATCTGTCATGAGTCTAATAAGAATAATATATAAGGAGCTCAAACAACTGTAAGAAAAATCTAATAAATTCAATTTTAAAATGGGCAAGGATTTGAATAGACATTTCTCAAAAGAAGACAAAGAAATGGCAAAAAGGTATATTAAAAGGTGCTCAACATCACTGATTATCAGAGAAATGCAAATGAAAACTACAATGAGACATCATCTAATCCCAGTTAATATGGTTTTTATTCAATAGTCAGGAACTAATAAATGCTAGCAATGACACAGAGAAAAGTGAACGCTTTTACACTTTTGATATGAAAATAAAACCCCTATGGAGAACAGTTCAAAGGTTCCACAAAAAAAAAAACTAAAAATAGGATCTTGCAATCCCACTGCTAGTTATAGACTCAGAAGAAAGGAAATCACTATGTTGAAGAAATACTTGCATTCTCATATTTACTGCAGCACTGTTAACATTATCCAAGATTTGGAAGCAACCTAAGTGTCCATCAACAGATGAATGGGTAAAGAAAATGTGGTACATATACACAATGGAGTACTATGCAGCCGTAAAAAAGAATGAGATCCTGTTATTTGTAACAACATGATGAACGGTTAAGTAAAATAAGCCAGCCACAGAAAGACAAATTTCACATGTTCTCACTTATTTGTGGAAGCTAAACAAATTTTAACAATTGAATTCATGAAGATAAAGAGTAGGATGATGGTTATCAAAGACTGGGAAAAGTAGTAGGAGTGGGGGTTGAAGATGGTTAATGGGTAAAAAAATATAGCTAGATATAATGCATACGATCTAGCACTTGAGAGCAAAAGAGTGGCTAGAGTCAATAATTTATTGTACATTTTAAAATAACTAAAATACAATTAGTTTGTAACATAAAGATAAATGCTTGAAGTGATGGATACCCCATTTACCTTGATTCGATTGTTACACATTATGTGCCTATATCAAAATATCTCATTTACCCCATAATTATATATACCTACTATGTACCCTACAAAATAAAAAATAACCTTTCCAAATCTATTAAGTCATATATATTGTACATGTAATTACATGATTCCAAACTCTGGTTTGGCTTTTCACTGTCTTAATGATGTCATCTAATTATCTAAATTTTAAAACTTTAATGTAGTCTAATGCAATTCTTTCATTTTTATGGTGAGCACTTTGTGACGTAGTTCACATATTTTTGCTTACTTAAAGATATTATCCTATGTGGCTTTTAGAAATTTTAATTTTTTGATTGAATTTACTTGTATAATCCAACAGACATTGTTCTTGTCCAGGTAAAAAGAAAAAATAAAGTTACGAATATCTAATTGATTCAGTATCATCTGTTGAAAATGTAGTCTTTTCCTCTTACATTCTGGTGGTACACTTCATATAAATTAACTGACCACAAATACATGGGTTTGGTTCTGGACTCTTTTCTGTTCTGTAGGTCTATTTTGTACTATCAACACCATACTAATACCTTTACCAACTGTGGATTTCCATTAAGTCTTTAAACACTATAAGGAAGCTTTCCAACAGTTTTCTTCTCTGACAGTGATATGGTCTGGCTGTGTCTGGAATTGTAATTCCCATAATTCCCACATAGCATGGGAGGAACCCAGTGGGAAGTAATTGAATAATGGGGAAGGTTTCTTCCATGCTGCTGTTCTGTTAGTGAGTGAGTTTTCACAAGATCTAATGGTTTTATAAGGGACTTTTCTCCCTTTTCTTGGGCATTTCTTGCTACCACCATGTGAAGAGGACATATTTTTCCCCTTCTGCCGTGATTGTAAGTTTCCTGAGGCCTTCCAACCATGCTGAACTGTGAGTCAATTAAGCCTCTTTCCCTTATAAATTACCCAGTCTCGAGGAATCCCCACACTATCTTCCACAATGGTTGAACTAATTTACACTCCCACTAACAGTGTAAGAGTGTTCCTATTTCTCCACATCCTCTCCAGCATCTGTTGTCTCCAGATTTTTTAATGATCACCATTCTAACTGGCGTGAGGTGGTATCTCAATGTAGTTTTGATTTGCATTTCTCTAATGACCAGTGATGATGAGCATTTTTTCATTCTTCATGTATGTCATTCTCAGCAAACTGACACAAGAGCAGAAAATCAAACACCACATATTCTCACTCATAGGTGGGTGTTGAACAATGAGAACACAGGGACACAGGGAGAGGAGCATCTCACACTGGGGTCTGTAGGGGGGAAAAAGGGGAGGGACAGCAGGGGGTGGGGAGTAGGGGAGGGATAGCATGGGGAGAAATAACAGATACAGGTGATGGGGAGGAAGGCAGCAAATCACACTGCCATGTGTGTACCTATGCAACAATCTTGCATATTCTTCACATGTACCCCAAAACCTAAAATGCAATAAAAATATATTTAAAAAATAAATAAATTAAAATTAAAATTAAAATTAAAAATTAAAAAAAATAAAAATAAATTACCCAGTCTCAAATATGTCTTTATAAGTAGTGTGAGAATGGACTAACACAAATAGTAAATCAGCTATTCATAATCTTTTGTGTTTTCATCCTAATTTTAAAAACAGCTTATCTAATTTCACACCCAAAACAAAACAAAATGGAATTGTAATTGTGATTGTCATTGTGTTGAATATATAGATCACCTTAATGGTAATTGATATCTTCAAAATAGAGACTCTTCTAACTCACAAGTATAATATGCCTTTATATTTATTTTGTCTTCTTTAATATTCCTCAATATTTTATACTTTTCATTTCAGAGGTCTTGTATATTTGCTCATTTAATTTTATCTCTAGGTATTTACACTTTTGATATTAAGGAAAATAATCTATTTATAATTTTAAATTTCATTTTCCATTATTTGCTTCTGTGATATAGAAACACAATTGATTTCCATACAGTGTTCTTACAAAATTCATATATTAATGTTTATTTTTGCCTGCTTTTTCTACAGATACTGAAAGAAGTATATTAAATTCTTTCACTATAATTATGAATATACATGATTATTCTTTGGGTCCTGTCAGTTTTTGTTTTAGATATACACAGTTTGGGACCCTTGTACCCTCCGTTTGTTTGACCTTGATCATTATAAAGTGTTTCACTTTATGTCTCATATTTCTTGCCTTAAAATCTGGTTAACCTGAAATCAATATAGACACAACCACTGTCTTTATATTAGTGTTTTAATAATCTATTTTTTTATATAAAGTGTGTTGCTTTTGGGCAGCATATATTTGGGTCTTTTAAAAAAATCCAGCCTATCTTCATCTTTTGAATGGAGGATTTAATATATATATCTAATGTAATTACAGATATATTTGGGTTTTTCTCACCTTTCCACTATTTGATTTATCTTATCTGTTCTTTGATCCTTTATTACAATTTTCCTGACTTTTTAATGCCCTCTTTAACGTTTTAAGTAAACTACTTTTATATTATTCTTTTAGCAGTGATACTAGAGGTTACATTACACATTCTTGACTTCTTACCATGTATGTAAAAATATTTCTTTAACATTTTTGAACAATGAGAGATTACAATTTAAGCCTTTCCTGAATGCTTTGACACCGTAGATTTATAAATATTAAAAGACAGTATTATTATTATTACTTCCAAATAGCTTACTTATTTCTCATATGTTTCACTTCTTCCTGCAGTCTTATACTTCCATCTGGTATCATTTGTCTTTAAATTGGAGAATTATGTGTATTTATTCTAGTGAAGATTTGCCTTTAGAAATTATCTCATCTTGGGTGAATCACCTGAGATCAGGAGTTCGAGACCAGCCTGGCCAACTTGGCAAAACCCTCTCTGCTAAAAATGCAAAAAATTAACCGAGCGTGATGGCAGACACCTGTAATCCCAGCTACTTGAGAGGCTGAAGCAGGAGAATTGCTTGAACCCAGGAAACAGAAGTGGAATGAGCCAAGATTGTGCCACTGCACTCCAGCCTAGGTGACAGAGTGGAAGCTGTGTAAGGCTTCACCTTGGAATCCTACCCAGGAATCCCAGGGTATTAGGAGCTCTTTGCAGGAAACCAGAGACAAAGGGCAATTTTTTTTTTTATTCTACATTATTTTTTTCCCAAGGAGTGTTCAGCATACAGGTTTGCCATCAGAAGAGGGAGTTTATGCTCTAGCTTTTCTACTTTAACGTGAGAACTTAGATTCAATACTTAACTTCCTGAATCTCACTTTCTTCATCTATAAATAGTAAGAATAATACTTCGTTGAGTAGCTCTACAACAGAAGTTACTTATATAGAACCAATGTTTAAACTATAAATATCTATAAATATTTTAATTATCATTTCTATTAACAGAT
Source organism: Alouatta palliata (assembly GCA_004027835.1). Taxonomy (NCBI): domain Eukaryota; kingdom Metazoa; phylum Chordata; class Mammalia; order Primates; family Atelidae; genus Alouatta; species Alouatta palliata. Next base: position 4,944 of record PVKV010014650.1, on the reverse strand, counting down.
ATTCATATTCATATCCTGAGGAGATTTTGGTTTTTCTTATCTTGCTTGGCATTAACTCCATCACATTCCTAATTACAGTTAACCCAAACAATCCAGCTGTTATTCAATTGTTCAGGATAACCAGCTAATCCCATTACTGAACTTGGAACACTACGTTGAATTACATACCTCAAATGTCAAGGAAACATCCTTAAATTAGCCACCAGCAGTAATAGGATTTTAACCTTAGTTGGCTTCCCAAAGACATTGAAATTAATTGCAATGTTAACTTTCCTGAAACTACTAACATTAGAAAATTGAGCTGCCAGTTGTTTAAAAAATAGTAAGATGGAGGGGAGTAAGTTAGAAGAGTTTTTAAAACAAAGACAGATATTATGTTGAAAATCATTCAAGCGTACATATTGTTGACGTACTATATGCAGGCTCTATTTGGCCAAAATTTATATATTGAAAAAGCATGAAATACAATCACTTTCTTTTAAACAGCACCAAATACTAAGAATTGGTTTTCATAGAGATGGACTCTGAAGCACTGCAGCCACCAGACCTAAATTCTATGTCATCAGGCAGTTTAAATTCTATTTTGTGTAATTACAATATGATGTTTATTTGTGAAATATAACTAAATGCTCTGTGAAGATCACTGGAACTTGGAAAAGGAGAGAAGGGAACAAACAAAATAATGGGAAACTGAGGAAAGGGAGAGAAAAGGGAGATTGAAAAGAGAGAAACACTCTTTTATTTACATTTTCTATCTTAACTGTTCAAATTATTTTCCCACACCCAAAGTGCTGAAAACATATAACCAAATATTAACCACTGAAATTTTTAAGAGTAACATTGACTAATATGAGATTTTATGTTATTCTACTCTATTTTGAAACAGATAACTACTTGATTTCTTGTGACTTTGAAGGATTTTCCTCCCCCCTTGTATTTGAAATCAACTTAACTTTTGAGAAAATGATGACGTATTTTCTCTTTTAAAATTAATCACAGTGAATCTCAGAAGCTCAGAAGACTTATCTAAGATCACTGAGCTGATCATTTCCATACATTTCTAGATTCCTGTCCTTATTCTCCATGTTTCTGTTCTTTTTATGACTTACAATGCCCATCTTGTAAACTATGCTTATGCACACGTGCACACACATGGATAGGCCATATATGTTGGGGAACCACACATACACACACACAAAATGCAGAGAAAAAGTCCTAAGAAAGTAGCATACCAAAAATAAAAGTTTTACAATGTATTTTATAGCTCTTTAATTTTCAATAAGCTGGAATTACTATCCATTTGTTCTGTGGATTGCTATGCTTTTTCAGATTGTTCAGGTTATATTATTCTGACAAAACCATAGTCTATGTTGTCCATTTTCTGGTCTTTTAGGTAATTTATTTTCTAAACTATCTTAGGCTAATGAAAAGGTAAAGTGGGCTTTTCTTCAAAAAGGTAAAGTGTATATGGTATGTGATATAGCACTTTATGAGTGACACTTGTGCCACTTAGTTTGAGTAATGTCTTCCAGTTTTATTTAGTCTTTGGCATTTTAAAGATATGAAGGAATATCAAACTTATTGTCAATGTACATTTTAAAATAACTAAAATTTAAGAAGTTAAGTCTTACATTTTGACACGTTTTTAATTCACCAGATGCTCATGAAACACACACAAATTACACAATCAGACCAAGGAATGCATTACACATCTGGATCTTGATTAGTGTTCATAGTTAGACTTCAGGTGGATTATACCACTTACTAGCTTTTTGACTGATATAAATCAACTTGATTAAAATGTACCGGTAACAAGAAACATAAGTACTTTAAAAGAAAACGCATTTTGTAATAAAAGCGTTTTAAAATAATTTAATTAAACTATTTCAAGAAATGGACATATTACAAAGCAAAATACAAAACAAAACAAAAAACAAGACTACAGTAATACACTTTGAAAATAATTGTCTATGTGTGCTTTCCCCATCAGATAGTAAATTATCTAGCTTTAAGTTGTTCTTTCCATTCTATTCCTTTATGTGATTTAATTGTTTTTAACATGTTACCAATAAATAATAAATGAGAATAAGAATTATATTATAAAACTCATATTTAGTATAGTTTAAGAAATAAATGAGTATATGCAAACTACCAGAGTACATATCTAATTTCTCTATGAGTTATTTTAAAGTTTAGATTTTAAAATATTTTAAAATTTAAGAAAGTCACGATTTTCAAAATTTCTGCAATTTGTCCCTATAAGCTTGGTAACAGTTTTAACCTATTGACCCTCTCTGCCAAATGGAAGGAACCTTTTATGTGCTAGGGGTTGCACTGAACACTAAAGAGATAATCATGAAGCAAAACTGAACTGACCATGTCATGTACTTACCTCCCCGTGAGGGATTATGTAGCATTCCTAGGCTTCCTACAAAAAACGTTTAAAAATTAAGCAAATTGGAGGCAATAATACTGTAGCATATTCTCTTTGTGATCTAGTCTGGTTTTCAAATGATTCATAAAATCAAGATTTCAAATATCAACTTCAAGCTAGAAATTACTAACTCATGTTGAATTTGGTCAACCTACATTGAGTTAATAAAAAAACGAAAAAAATATTTAAGTGGGATTCTACTAAATAAAGAATCACAACACCTTTTAAACACATGGTCATAGACACATAACCTTTTCTCTACTGTTATAAAGATTTCAGAAACGTTGGTCATGTAAATAGCTTTATACCTAAATTATTTAGGTTTTGCTTTTATTTATTTATTTATTTTGGCGTTCAAAAATTATTTATTGAGCCGCTGGGAAGTGCCAGGCACTCTTCTAGGTAATGGGGTTACCTAGAATGAGGTTACAGCAGTGATCTAAACAAAGCCCCTCCCCCTAGGGACGTTGCTTTTTAGCGGGATGTAATAGACTGCATTTTCCAAAATTGACCATAATATTTCTGGTCCTAACTGTTCCTGCAGAGCTTTGCCATGCCTGCTTTGGCACTTCTAATTTTTTCCTCTTCTGCTTGAAACACGCAAGACTTTGTTACTCAGTGAATAAAATTCCACGGGAGTTACGTGCCCCATGAGTTACAAGTCAATGTCATAAAAGACAAAACAGCTTCCATCTTTCTCCAGTGGTTTTGGAATTCGGAGTCTTTATGTACCATTCCTCGCTACCCTGCAACTGACAAACTGGGGAGAGAACATGGAGATCTGTAGAGAGATGCCTGAAGAGCCTTCTTATCCCACGTGTGGGAAATGCAAGGAGGTTCGCATTCAAATGACTTGAACCCCAGTCACTGCATCGCTGCAGAACCCTCACGAGAACCTGATAGCTAAGTCCAGTCAACTGCCAGATTCATGAGCAAAATTAAGTATTCTTACTGTTTTAGGTTATTGTTTCAGAGTGGTATGTTACGCAGTAGATTGAAAAAACTAGAGGAAAAAAGCGAGTAAACTGAAGAATATAGAGTATGCCACAATGGCAAAGGGTTAAGCCGTGGAGGTGGAAGTGGCGCGACCGCGGAGGGGCCTGGAGCGTGGCGGGGGGCACCCGGGGCCGGAGCGGCAGCGGCGGCGGCTGGGGGCGGCCATGGCAGAGCGGTGCGACTCGGTGGACTGCCCCCTTCGTCGTGATGTTTCCAAACACGGCAGACTTGCCAAGATCGGCCAAGGCACCTTCCGGGAGGTGTTTAAGGCCAAGCACCGCAAGACCGGCCAGAAGGAGGCTCAGAAGAAGGTGCTGATGGAAAGTGAGAAGCAGGGGTTCCCCATTACAGCCTTGCGGGAGATCAAGATCCTCCAGCTTCCAGAACACGAGGATGTGGTCAACTTGATTGAGATTTGTGGAACCAAAGCTTCCCCCATCACCGCTGCAAGGGCAGTATGCACCTGGTGTTGGACTTCCGTGAGCACGACTTTGCTGGGCTGCTGAGCAATGCTTTGGACAAGTTCTCGCTTTCTGAGATCAAGAGGGTGAAGCAGATGCTGCTTAACGGCCTCCACCGCACCCACAGGAGCAAGGCCCTGCATGGGGACACGAAGGCTGCTAACGTGCTCCTCACCCGTGATGGGGTCCTGAAGCTGGCAGACTTCGGGCTGGCCCGGGCCTTCAGCCTGGCCGAGAACAGCCAGACAACCGCGACACCAACCGTGTGTACGTTCCGCCCCCGACCCCGGAGCTGCTGCTCGGGCAGCGGGACTACGGCCCCCGCATTGACGTGTGGGGTGCCGGGTGCATCATGGCAGATGTGGACCCGCAGCCCCACACGCAGGGCCGCACGGAGCAGCACCAGCTCGGCCTCATCAGTCAGCTCTGCGGCTCCATCACGCCTGAGGTGTGGCCAAACGTGGACAGGAATGAGCTGTATCACAGGCTGGATCTGGTCACGGGCCAGAAGCGGAAGGTGGAGGACAGGCTGAAGGCTGGACCTCATCCACAAGCTGCCGGTGCTGGACCCTGCCCAGCGCATCGACCACGCCTTCTTCTGCTCTGACCCCATGCCCTCCGACCTCAAGGGCATGTTCTCCACCCACCTGACGTCCATGTTTGAGTACCTGGCACCGCCGCGCTGAAAGGGCACCCAGCATTCTGCCAACCAGAGCCGCAATCCCGCCACCACCATCCGGACCGAGTTGGAGCGCATCTTCTGAGGTCTGGCGCTTGCCACTAGGGCTGTTGTATTTTTTCTTCTGCTTTGTGACTTGCATCATGGAGACGGTGGGGCGTTTGAGTTTCCATCTTTCACGCATATTTTATATTATTTTATTTTATTTTTTATTTATTTATTTTTAATATATATACTTTTTATTGCATTTTAGGTTTGGGGGTACATGTGAAGAACATGTAAGATTGTTACATAGGTACACACGTGGCAGTGTGATTTGCTGCCTTCCTCCCCATCACCTATATCTGGTATTTCTCCCCATGCTATCCCTCCCC
>PVKV010014649.1:0-56621 GCA_004027835.1 Alouatta palliata | reverse complement strand
AGGAAGGAAAAAGGGAGGGAGGGAGGGAGAAAGGAAGGAGGAGGGGAGAGGGAAGAAAGGAGGGAGGGAGAAAGGAGGGGGGAGGGAGAAAGGAGGAGGGGGAGGGAGGGAGGGCAGGCAGGCAGGAAGGCAGGCACCTAAACCAACCTAAGCTTTCACAGGAGGCTTTTTGGAGGACATGATGAAGAAAGAAAGAAAGAAAGAAAGTATCTAGGCTGAAGGAGCAGTTCAACCTGCAGCTACCTGGCATAGAGTCAGTGCAGAGGAAGACCTGAGGGGAGCTCAGCAGAGTGGACTCCTAGGAAGAGGGTGAGAACTGCAACCAGGTGAACCAAGACTAGGAAAACTGCTTCTGATTTTGCACAGGGGATAAGATCCAGCCCCTGGGGGGCGGTGAAAGACAACAACTACACATCATGTAAGGGAGCTATAATCCTAGCAGAACGCTCTGGATTTGTACATATGTCCACACAAGACCTTCCTTGTGGATTAAGACAGTATAGCAGCAATTTGAGAAAGAAGGCGGCTCAGGGAACACTATCGCACACAGTGTAGACCGGAAATCCTGAGCGGTTTGTCATTTGGTCAGGAAGACGTCATCAGAAAGTGATGAAAGTCTAGAATCAGTGGCTTGCTCATCAGCTGTAAAGGAGACAATCACGAGTTACGGATCAATAATTGGTAATTGTCAGAGATCAATAATTAGTAATTTGACAGAGATTTACCAGGAAAGAATCAAAATTCCCCACCTCTGAAGAGTGGGGCGGGGGGAATAATTTTACTGTGTCTAAAGATCCTGCTGTCTCCTTTTAACCATATTTGACATATTAATCATCTTCCCACATACAGGCATACACTTGAATGACCCCTCTAGAGTCATTTAAGGGCAGGCCAGGGTCATTTTTAACATGCTAAAGAACAGAGCACATTCCCAGGCTTAGGGACTATGCATGGTCCTGAAGGCTCCAGTGGTCCAGGCAGTGGAACTTCCTCACCCATGACACTTACTTTCCTCCCAGGATTAAAGGGCGAAAGAGGAAAGCAAGAAAAATATGGAGAAAATATGAAGAAAAAATAAAAGAATGTGACAATTCTTGTTCCCAGTTTTGGAGCAACTTCATCTATTCCTTGAAACAAGACAACATAAAAACATAAAAAGGTATCAAAAACCCTGCAATAAGGCTTTTCTAATTACTCGGGGAAATGGCAGCTTCAACCAATGTCAGAAATTCCACTGTAAACGAAAGGGTTCTTGCTGTGGTTTGGATATGGTTTGTTTGTCCCCACCAAAACTCATGTTGAAATTCAGTCCCCAGTGTGGTCATGTTGGTCCCAGTGGGAAGTGTTTAGATCATGGGGGTAGATCTCTCATGAAAGGCTTGGTACCGTTCTCATGGTAGTGACTTCTGATTCTGGTGAGACAGAATTAGATCTCTCAGGAACGGAGTTGTTCCTGCGGGAATAGGTTGTTATGAAGCGAGCTCTTCTTCCTGTTTACACGCACCTGCTTCCCCTTTCACCTTCTCCATCACATTTTGATGCAGCCCAAAAGTCCTCACAGAAGCCAAGAAGATGCCTGTGCCATGCTTCTAGAACAGCCTGCAGAACCATGAGCCAAAGAAACTCTTGTCTTTATAAACTACCCTGTCTCGCGTATTCCTTTATAGCAACATAAAATGGACTAAGACAGATATTTGACTGGCCCAAAACTAAGTGGTATCTCAATATAGATCCTCTTTCAACCTGAGGTAGAAACCAAAAAGCGTTTTATCTGCTGTGAACAAAAACCTCTTTGATTTTTTAATTTTTATTTATTTATTTATTGAGACAGAGTTTTGCTCTTTTTGCCCAAGCTGGAGTGCAATGGTGCAATCTCGGCTCACTGCAACCTCCTGGGTTCAAGCGATTCTCCTGCCTCTGCCTCCTGTGTAGCTGGGATCACAGGTGCGTATCACCAGGCCCAGCTAATTTTGTATTTTTAGTAGAGATGGGTTTTCACCATGTTGGTCAGGCCTGTTTTGAACTTCCTGACCTCAGGTGATCTGCCTACCTTGGCCTCCCAAATTACTGAGATTACAGACATGAACAACGGCACCAGGCCCCATCTTTTAAAGGGATGGATTTTATCAGGGACTCAACTCTGCAGCCAACAAAGAACCCAACATCCTGCTTTGTTCATGACAGTTGCTCGTTATCTATTTGATAAACAAATTAATGAAGTTCATTTCAGTCTCTTTGCCTGGAATCTAGATTCTTGATTCTAAACTTCTTTGTGCTCCTAAGTTAGCTTCCTTAAACTGAAGAGAACGAGCTACTCCAAGGACATGAATGTTCTGACCGTCTTGGCCTTCTAATTTCTCCCTGGAAGTTAAAGTGGGAATACTGGTTTGCAAATCATTTCATCTTGGAGGCTCCATTATTGTAACACAACCCAACCAAGTGGTCACTGCCACAGTTCTGAGTGAGTTTGGTTAAGAAGAAAATCAAGGGTAGAGGCATATACGGAATCAAGCAAAAGTAATTCAGATGGAATGTTTAAAAATACAATGGGATATGTAAATTCCAAAATAAATTATTGTGGTGCTAGGAAGGAAGGCAGAGTGAATCTTCCGTTGGGGGTACGCATACAACCAAGGAGGAATCCTAATCTAAAGGAACCAAGATCACAGGAAGTCACTACGTGGCCACAGAACTGACATGGATATTGTGACCCCAGGCTGCAGAACTATGTTACCCTCATGGCTCACTGACCTTCATTTCACCTTGGAATCAAATGAAAACAGAACTGATTCATTGCAAGAATGGATCCACAAAGACACAATCCTTTGCCACTTACGGAATCAGCAATACAGTTATCCGTTAATAACCTTGTTGAAAGTGGAGGGAAAACAAAGGAATACATACATCGGTAAATTAGGAGGAGCCTTAGATGAGATCATAATGACAGCTAATCATAAGCTATGGAGTGGCGTTAATTCTGGAAACTGGAGTCAAAGAATAAAAAATAAAGAAAAACAACAATGATATCTCTGCATGAAAATATCAAGAACATGTATGAATTTCAGTCTGGTGGAGGAAAAATGGACCAAAAACATCTAGTCAGTGCAAAAGAAGGAAGACAATCAGAAAGAAAACAGAAAAAGCGTAACAGATGCTGAAGAGTTTCCCCATATGTTTTTTTCCACTGCACTCAGAACAAGTACGTATTAGCATGGACAACAGACTTGCCCAGCATTACAGAGCATTGTCAGGATTCTGACCCAGTATGTCTGATTTCAAGCCTAGAGTTCATTCCTCCAAGTTTGGCTAGTAAAGGTTCTTGCCTCCTGACAGCAATTGTCAAGCTTCTGGCCCTGAGGTGAGGGAAGGACGGGTTTCACACTCAGCCTAGCCCAGGTTTGAGGGTATGAGACAGGATGAGCATGTGCTGAGACTCAGGCTTTCTAAAGACTGAAACTTGCTGGCCCTTTAACAATCCTCTCTGATGTTTTGCTAGAACAGACAAAAATGGAAATATGGCAGTAAACTCCTACCATGTCAGGATCAACGACACAGGGATATTCATGCAGGTTCATCTAACCTCTTCCTGATGACATCCGTGTTTATAGAGCCCCTCCAAGGGCACTGGAAGGCATATAAGGTTTCTCTGGACATCAGCCAAAATCAATGACCACTGCCTCCCGTTAGGCAGGGTACAGGTCTGTCACAGTAAACTGAGTTACTGAGTTCTTTCTGTTCTTTGCATAGGTCACAAAGAAAGAACATCCAATTGTGGGTGGGGGTAAAGGCCGGGTGCGATGGCTCATGCCTGTAAACTCAGCATTTTGGAAGGAGGGCTGATCATGAGGTCAGGAGATCGACCATCCTGGCCAACATGGTGAAACCCCGTCTCTACTAAAATACGAAAAACTAGCCAGGTGTGGTGGTGTATGCCTGTAGTCCCAGCTAGTCAGGAGGCTGAGGCAGGGGAATCACTGGAACCTGGGAGGCAGTGAGCCAAGATCACACCACTGCATTCCAGCCATGTAATCCAATGGAATAAAATAGCCTAGAAATAAAGTAAAAATAAGAGTTACCACATGATCCAGCAATTCCCCTTCATGGTATATGCTGAAAACAGATGCTTGTTTTGTTGCAAAGAAAAATCAGCACCGAGACAACTGATCGCTCAGCAACACAACTTTTACTTTTTTACTTCCTGTACTTCAGGAAGGGTACCCTCATAAGCCATCTTGCCACAAGAGTACAACAAACAAAGGAAAAACAGACATATTTATCCCTTACGCATTTGGGGTTGTCCTTACTCCTTCTTTGGTCTCCCTTGACTGAAGCCAGACCTCACAGTCTAAACTAAAACCCAACTGGCTAACAACTTAAAACTTTTCTAAACAGGTAAGGGGCATAGGCTGTGAGCTGGGACATGCCTGTGAGCACATCCAGCACAGATATCTTGGATAAAGTACAAGGACGTAGAATATACTACATGCCTGTAAGCATGGCATGTCTGACAGCTACATAGGATAGGGCTTAACAAAGAGTTATTACCAAATGTATTCTTTAACAAGAAAAGAAACTTTGAAGAGGAACTTTTACTTCCCACAGTATACTCAAAATAATTGAAAGCAGAGTCTCAAAAAAAATTTGTGCACCCATGTTCATATCAGCATTATTCACAATAAAACATAGAAGCAACCCAAGTCTCCATCAACAGACAAATGAATAAGCAAAATATAGTACATATATACAAGGGACTACTATTTAGCCTTAAAAAGGAAGGGAAACTACATGCTACAACATGAATAAATGTTGAAGACATGTTAAGTGCAGTAAGTCAGTTACACAAAAGAAGACAAATAATGCCTGATTCCACTTACAGGAAGCACGTAAAATAGTCAAAATCATAGAAACAGAAAGTAGAATGGTGGTTGCCAGGAGGTGGGGGAGGGAGGAATAGGGAATTATTGTTTAATGGGTACAACGTTTCAGTTTTGCGAGATGAAAATCACTCTAGATGGCAGTAATGGCTGCACAAAATTACAAAATGTATTTAATACCACTGATGTAGACATTTTAAAATTGTTTTTAAAACCATTAAGATGGTAATTTTCATGTTTTGTATATTTTACTGCAATAAAAGACTTGAACAAAGTAATGGGAATTTTTTTCCTGTGACAGCTTTTCCCTTACTGGGCAGGGCCTTTGAAAACAAAGTTATTAGGCAAGGCTGTGTGTCTTGGAGACTTTATTCTTTTGTTGTTTTAATAAATACGGACAGGGTCTCGTTATGTCACTCAAGCTGGTCTCCAAATGTGCGTGCCATTCCTTAGAAATTTTGGGAAATACAGGGTTGGGTGTGATGGCTCATGCCTATAATCCCAGCACTTTGGGAAGCAGAGGCAGGAGGATCACTTGATCCCAGGAAATAGAGACCAGTCTGAGAGACATAGTGAGACCTCATCTCTACAAAAAATAAAAAAAATGAGGTAGGAGGATTGCTTGAGCCTGAGAGGCTGAGGCCACAATGAGCCACGATCATGCCACTGCATTCCCACTTGGGCAACTGGAGTGAGACCCTGTCTCAAAAATAAATAAAATAAATAAATAAATGTGGGGAAATAAAGAAAAGTCCATGGAAGTCACCCATATACAACCAGTGTTAACTTGCTGGGCTCATGGGGTCATGTCTTTTCCCATCCATCCAGATACCTGTATATCAGCATCTTGCTGACAGGTGGGTTCATGCTCTGTGTGCCTTATTCCCTTGACAAGGCGTGATGGCTATTTCCCCATCATGATAAATGTGTCTAACTCTTTTCCTCCCACCTCCACATGCAAAAAGGTAGTTGAGTCAAGCAAAGTGTCTTTGAGGGCTTCAGTTCTGGCTTCCCAGCTGCTGCTGGTCCTTCTGGGTTCCCAATGTTGAGAATCCTGATTTCAAGGGTGCTGATTTTGAGGTCCTGAAGAAGTTCAAAGAGGAGGTGGATATCCAGCCAGCTGAGCAGAAAGCAGCAACAGTCAATGGTAGTGAGCCCCTCTCTGCCCCTCTCTCTCACAGTGACATCTTGAGTCAGGGCTCAGTCCTTGGCAGGACAACCCAGAGAGGAACTGGCCTGGAGTCCCAAAGGGCAGGATATCCACTTCACTGTGCCTTACCAGTATGCAGCTCAGGTGTGAGAATCTGACCATTCGCTCCTGACCAGTAAAGATCCCAGTATCCGCAGGGTGTGGTGGCTCTACCTGTAATCCCAGCACTTTGGAAGGACGAGATACATGGATCATAAGGTCAGGAGTTCAAGACCAACCTGGCCAAGATGGTGAAACCCTGTCTCTATCAAAAATACAAAAAAATTAGGGCATGGTGACAGGTGCCTGTAATCTCAGCTACTCAGGAGGCTGAGGCAGAAAATTGCTTGAAACCCGGAGGCAGAGGTTGCAGTGAGCCGAGATTGCGCCACTGCACTCCAGCCTGGGCAACAGAGTGAGGATCTGTCTCAAAAACAAACAAACAAAATAAAAAAAACCTTCCAATATCCAAAGTTACACAGTCTCCAAAGTCCCCCAGCTGCCTAGAGTCACTTAGCAAAAAAGAAAAATAATACAACTCTGTGTCTGACCCTGATATACTCTACAGCTCCTTAGACCACTCCCTTTCTCTGCCACACTCCAGGACCCTGTGTACCCCTGCTGTGCCCCCTGTCCCACCAGAGATCTTCCCTGGCCTAATAGGAAACTGACAAAAGGGAAGTGAGACAGGACACACAGGAAGCAAACGTGAAGTGATGGTGAGTTCACACCTAGGCATCTAGAGACACAGTCGTTTGTTCAGCAGTGGGACTTCTCCAGATGGGCTGCAAGGAGAAACAATGCCTGCGGTCCAGCATCGGAGACAAAGGTGGCGGAATTCACCTGCCCAGCCCCCTCCTGCCTTCTGTTTCCCACTGGCCAAGGTACACCCCACGGACGTCAATCCCCTGCACTTCTGGGACTTGTTATCTGTACAGCTCCATCAGTGGCACCAGATCCCACATCCTGTGGCCAGAGGCCAGAAAGCCTGGGGGGAAACAGCAGTCTGGGGAGAGAGGGCCCAACTTTGCCAGGGCAAGGACTGGGAAGTCTCCACTGGCATCAGAAAAGCCTGGGTGCTTTTGGCCACGAAGAGGCAATGGAGGGAAGCCTCTTAACATTCCTGATGTCTTGACAGGCGTCGTAATAAACTTGGCTTAGAGAAACGCCTTCAAAGTCCAGTGGAGCTGCCTACCCGGCTGCACACTCCGTACAACCTTGGGCCTGAGGTTGCTTTAACTCTTTGAGTTTCACTTTCCAGAGGCTTAAAGTGAAGATGAAGATATTACCCTGCAACTCAGAGAGCAAATGCGATGGAAGGTTATGACCAAGGCAGTGAAACTTGCCTGGTGCCTCACACACAGCAGGTGCTTTGCAATTGAAGGTTGTCATCCGTATTCCCAGACTATTCCCTGGGAAGTGGTTAGACAGAGCTGGACAACAAACCCCATCTCCTGGGCCCTGACAGAGGGAGTGGTAAAAGGAGCTGTAGAGTCTATTTCAGGGCCAAACACAGATTTTCATTATTTTTATTTTTGCTAAGTGACTCCAGGCAGCTGGGGGACTGTTAGGGGAGGTCCCTGCTATATAACCAGCCCTGCCCTCCTATCTGAGGAATGAGAGAGGATCCCCTCCTTTGCAGTTTGCATGTTGACTAAAATGCCTTAGTCTACCAGAGGGAGGAAGAGAACACACGCTCTGCCTGAGTCACTCTCAGTCTGCTTCAGTAGAACGTGAGACACGACTGTGGAAGGCTGGCGGCACCTGGTCCCGAGCATGTCAGTGCAGCAGCAGATGCTCTCCCACCTGAGCCCTCAGAGTGGGCCTCACTGGCTCCTGTTCCCACAGTCATCACTGTCTCAATCTAGATAGTGGCGCTCATAGGAGCAGGACCTCATTGCCGCCTATCTTGGCCCCTTTCATTAAAAACACTGTAAGACGCCTTCGTGGTGAGGCTACTCGCTGCAGAGGTCTCCTACAGAGGTAGGTGAGGACTGGGTGCTGGGGTGGAAGAGAGTGGCATGGTAGCTGAGGATAATAAGGGATACTGGGGTAAGAGAGGTTTGGGGGCCACACAAATTGTCCATCTAGGGAACGTAGTGGTCACCTACGTCAAGCCAGCATTGCCCAAGTAGAAAAAAAAAAGTCTGGTCTTTTTTAGCCTAGAGATGTGTCTCTGATGAAATGCTGACCAGATAAAGTCACCATCACTGCCCTGGGCTTTATAGATTGCTGCATACCCCAAATCAATCACTCTCTCTTCTCTCTCTTTCTCTAAGCCATAAAGTCTGCTCTCAATCTGTTTAGTCTAGGGCCATCACAAACATGCAAACAATGACACCATAAGATAACTGGGGTCAGGCGTGGTAGCTCATACCTGTAATCCCAGCACTTTTGGAGGCTGAGGCAGGCAGATCACCTGAGGTCAGGAGTTTGAGACCAGCCTGGCCAATCAACATGGTGAAACCCCGTCTCTACTAAAAATACAAACTTAGGCAGGCATGGTGGTGGGCGCCTGTAATCTCAGCTACTCAGGAGACTGAAGCAAGAGAATCTCTTGAACCTGGGAGGCAGAGGTTGCAGTGAGCTGAGATCGCGCCACTGCACTTCAGTCTGGGCGACAGAGCAAGACTCCTTCTCAAAATAAGTAAGTAAGATAACTGGGGCAGGAGGCTTCTAGCCGATTTCCCTACCATTCCTGCAGTAGTGGCTGCACCCATCCACTCATTTCTGCTGCACCCCCAGCACCTCTGGGGCACTTTCCGAGTTCAAGTAGTTATAGGAGTCCTCACCGGGGATAATCCATACCTGTCTTGTTACAGTGTCCCAGAGGCAAGCAGGACAGGATCCCCGCAGAGGGCTCCTGCCTCTGTTATTCTCAAATCATAGCCCAAAGACACTAACCACATTCCACAAGATCCCTTACTCCAATTCCCAGGGACCAATTTCCCAACCAGTCCTGCCAGGCCAGGGGCAGAGCTGGCAGGAAGAACAGAGATCCACAAAAATGTCATAGCACTCATGGGTTATTGCCTCCTCTTCTTTCATAGGTAACTCCCGAACAGTTCACCTGAAATTAACCTGATACTATCAACTTTCCTATATCTTAATAGCAGAGGAATGGACATATTTAAAGTGCAAAGTAACATAGGTAGGGGTGTGTGTGTGTGTGTGTTTATCTGTGGGCAAATAAGATTAAAGCTTCATGGATTCAGGCAACCAAACCTGAGTCAAAGTATCCATCTTCATGTCAGCTCTTTCAAGCTCAATAAACTGCAATAAAAGCAAATACCCTCACGAAGGCATGACTATTTAAAAGGCACTTTAAAAGCTCCCTTTGCAAGCCATAGTTCACTTCCTCCTTCCAGCACGCAGGGTTGATCTCCTTGGTTGAAAATATTCAAAATTAGTGGACAGGAGTGGGGATGTGGTTGGGGTTGGCCATGTAAGCTACTTTTTGCTTTGCTGGTTCAGAGCAGCGAGCACTGTAAGGAATAGAAAGCAGGTGCTTCAGGTGTCAGGTAACTCAGCTTAGCTCTGAGTGCTGCTACCCAGGTTTCTATAGATGTCCAAGGAAGCCTCAGAATCAAGCTCCAAGAGGCTCAGATAGGACAATAACCTGCAATGTACATTGTTTGCAATTCCTTGGAATGCAGGTTACAGCCTGTTTCCTTCTCATGCTTGCTTTTTCTTCTTTCCTAAACCTGGAGGAATGTTTGCACCATGGAAGCCCAGAGGGAAGAGGCTGCTATGGGTCTTGCTCCAGCAGGACTCAGCCAGCATCCACAGTTGCTCAGCAGCAAGTGGTGCCCACAGCTCACCGCCCCAGATCCCACTGCAGCACGTGGGCTAGGCGTGTGCTGTGAAAAGCCCAGATGGAGCCAGAAAGAAGCTGTGGCTTAGTCTATTTAAGGGAGACAGGAAAGGCTTCACACAGCAGGTAGCTCACTGGTACTTGACAAGAGGAAGTGTGCCAGACTTGTAAGGGGGTGGGCTACAGTGAGGGGTGGGGTTAGCATCCATAAATGGGTCCTACTGAAGCAAGAGAGCCTGGATAGATCCTAGGTTTTCCCATCTTCATCCTAACCAAGTGGTGAGAATCGATGGCCCCATTCTATTCCTGAGAATATGGCAGGATGGGCTATTTGTACCATCCCTCCCCGGGGCAGAATGAAAGAGGCTGAGTAACAGTAATGTTTAAAGAGCAAAAGTTCCTAATTTTGGTGAAGTCCAATCGACTTTCGCTTTTAAAGTTCACACGGTTAGTGTCGCATGTAAGAAACCTGTGCCAAACACTAAGACATTCGGATTTTCTCCTGTTTTCTTCTAGGAGTATTGTATTTTTAGCTCTTACATTTACACCTATGATCCATTAGGAATTAAACCTGATGTATGGTGTGAAGAAGGGCTGGAGCTTTTAAAGAACATATCCAATTGTTCTAGTACGATTTGTTGAAAAAATTATGCTTCCCACATTGAATTGCCTTTCTACCTTTGCCAAAAACCAAGTGATCATGTATGTGTAGTTCTATTTCTGGATTCTATAAAAGTCCATATATCAATGACTACCTTAACACCAATATCATACTATCCTGATTCCTGTAGCTCTGAGAACTAGGCAGCCACTTGAGCTGCCTTCTGGATCCATCGCTGAAGGGAGTTCACCAAACCACGGGCATGTAGCCACAAAGGCAATCCCAGATGAGCCCCAGTTTGTGACCGCACGAGGGGTTTGCCTTGACCCCTAGACAGAGCCCATTCATCAAGACAGGGGAATTGGAATAGAGAGTAATTCACACAGAGCCAGCTGTGTGGGAAACTGGAGTTTTATTACTCAAAACAGTCTCTTCCTGCAGTTTTGAAATAAGCCTTGTGTGTGGCGTGACCTCTCCAAATTTGTTATTTTTAAGTTGTTTTAGCTATTGCAGGTCCTATACTGTTAAATACAATTTTTGAGACAGAGTCTTGCTGTGTCACCCAGGCTGGGGTGCAGTGACACAATCACTGCTTACTGCAGTCTTGCCTTCCCGGCTCAAGTGATCCTCCCACCTCAGCCTCCTGAGTAGCTCGGACTACAGACACATGCCATTGTGCCCAGCTACTTTTTGTATTTTTTTGCAAAGAGGGATTTATTATGTTGCCCAGGCTGGTCTCAGACTCCTGGGCTCAAGTCATCCGCCCACCTCGGCCTCCCAAAGTCCTGGGATTATGGGTGTGAGCCACTGCACCCAGAATAAATTTTAAAACCAGACTTTTTCATAAACTTCTACTCCCCAAAACAGGTCATTTTGGGCTGGGTGCTGTGGTTCACACCTGTAATTCCAGCACTTTGGAAGGCCAAGGCAAGCATATCACTAGAGGCCAGGAGTTTGAGACCAGCCTGGACAAGATGGCAAAACCCCATCTCTACTAAAAAAATAAAAATTAGCTGGGCTGGTGGTGCATGCCTGTAATCCCAGCTATTCAGGAGGCCAAGGCACAAGAGTTACTTGAACCCAGGAGGCAGAGGTTGCAGCAAGCCAAGATCCTGCCACTGCACTCCAGCCTGGGCAAGAGTGAGACCCTGCTTCAAAAAAAAAAGTACAATCCTTTTTATGTAACCTGTTGGACTGGATTTGCTAACACTCTAAGAATTCTTGTGTTGATGTTCATAAGGGATAATTGTCTACTTTTCTGGCAATGTCTGATTTGGGGATCAAGGCAATGCTGGCCTTAGACGAAACTGAGTATTCGTTCCTCTTATATTTCCTATAAGAGTGTGTGCAGAATTAGGATTATTTCCCTAAGTATGTGGAAACATTTACCACTAAAGCTACCTATGCGTAGAGTTTTCTTTGTGATAACACAACTTTCATAGAGCTATGTAGGTTTTCTATTTCTTCCTGAGTAAACTAATTTGTATCTTTCAAGGAATCTGCATTCGTTACATCCAAATTATCAAATTACTAGAAGTTGTTCATAACAGTCTCATTGTTTTAGTATCCGTAGAATCTGCAGTGACGCTACCTAATTCCTGACATTGGTAATTTATCTTTTCTCCTGATCAATCTAAATAGGACTTTTCTTGAGCTTCTCAAAGAACCAGCTTTTGATTAATTAATTTTCTTTATTTTCTCTTGTCTGATTTCTGCTCTATTTGTATGATTTCCCCTTTTCTGTGTACACTTTTAATTCGCTCTTCTTTTTCTAGTTTTTTAAAGTAGAAGTTTCTTAAAGTGGTCATTGATTTGAAACATTTTTTTCTAACACAGGCATTGAGCCCTATAAATTCCCCTCAGTATTGCGTTACCTGCATCACGGGATACAAAATCAACACAAAAGTCAACTGTATTTCCATACACCAGCAATGAACAAGTAGAAACCAAAAATCAGAAAAACATTAGCATTTACAACAGCTCCAAGAAGATAAATAGTTGTAAATCTAAGAAAATATGTATAGGATCTGTATGCTGAAACTATAAAACGCTGAAGAAAGAAACTAAACGTGCAAATAAATGGACACATCATGTTTATGGATTAAAACACGATCACAAATATGTGAATTCTCCCCAAACTTATCTACAGATTTAATGCAATTCTACTCAAACTCCCAGCAGGACTTTTTTTTTTTTTTTTTTGAGACAGACTTTCGCTCTTGTTGCCCAGGCTGGAGTGCAATGGCACGACCTTGGCTCACTCCAACCTCCGCGCCGCCCCCCGGGTTCAAGCAATTCTCCTGCCTCAGCCTCCTGAGTAGCTGGGATTACAGGCATGCGCCACCACGCCTGGCTAATTTTGTATTTTTAGTAGAGATGGGGTTTCTCCTTGTTGGTCAGGCTGGTCTTGAACTCCTGACCTCAGGTGATTTGCCCACCTTGGCCTCCCAAAGTGCTGGAATTACAGGTGTGAGCCACCGCACCCAGCCGCAGCAAGATTTTTGTACCTAAGCTGATCAGAAAATTTAAATGGGAAGGTAATATTTATATAATAGTCAAAATAATTTTAAAAGGAAAAATAAAATTGGAAGAATTATACTACGATTTAATGCTTACTACAAAGCTACAGTCATCTTGACTTCTGTGGTATTGACAATAAGGAGAGATGCACAGTTCAATGGGAGGAAATAAAAAGTCTAGAAACAGACCCACACCAATATGGCTAACTCCTGACAAAACACAGAAGAAATTCAGCAGAGAAAGCACAGTCTTTCCAACAAATGGTGCTGGAACAACCAGACATTCATCCATATGCTCCTAAACACAAATCTCATACTTTTAAAAAGTTAACTCAAAATAGATCACAAATCTAAAGGTAACATGTAAAATAAAACACTTAGAAGAAAACATAGGAGAATTAGGACTTAGGACAAGACAATGGCTTCTTAGGACGAAAAAACCATACTCTATTTTTCAAAATTTCACTAAATGGACTTCATCAAATTAAAATTTTTGTTCTGTGAAAAACACTGGTAAGTAAACAAAAAGACAAGCTGGGCTAGGCATGGCAGCTCATGCCTACAATCTCAGCACTTTGGGAGGCCGAGGTAGAAGGATCACTTCAGGCCAGGAGTTCGAGGCCAGCCTGGCCAATGTGGCAAGACCCCATCTCTACAAAAAAAAAAATGTAAAAGACAAGCTGCAGACTGGGACAAAATACTGTAAGGCACTTATCTGACAACATATTTGTAGCCATAATATGCAAAGATCCTTAAACCCAACAGTAATATAACAATCCAATTTTAAGATAAAAGATTTGAAGACTCTTCACCAAAGATATACAGATGGCAGAAATGCACATGAAAAGATGTTCACCATCAGCCATCAGGGAAATGCAAATTAAGGCCATGATGAGGTATCAGTACACACCTATTAGAATGGCTAAAGTAAGAAACAGACAATACCAAGTGCTAGTAAAGATGCAGACCAACGGAAATTACCTTTCTGCTGAATAACAACTTTTTCTTAAACATACTATATAAAGATGCTTTAAGTGATGTTTTGATATTGTAGTTTTGGACAGACACACTTGCCAATTTACTCAATAAAACTGTCTAGTCAGAGAACATGGGGAAGAAACTTGAATTGCACAAGATATCTGAATGAACCCTAAAATGCTTTTCTTGGCATGGGTAGAAACTTCTCGACTTCCATCTATTGTGTCCACTATTTCCTCATTTTTAAAAGTATTCTTGGATTTAGGCTTTATTTTTGTCCTTAAGCAGAAGTTGGCAAACTTCTGTAAAAGTTCAAATAGTAAACATTTTCAGCCTTATAGGACATGGGCCTCTGCTATACAACTTAACTGCCCTTGGAACAGAGCAACTGGAGACAAGATAAAGAAATGGGCATTTCTATCACGTGTGTTCCGGTAAGACTTTAAAGAACCGACTGCGGCTAGATTTGGCCATAGTCTGGCAACCCAGGGCTAGAGTAGCAAATGTATGCATTCAGAAGGCAGCAGGCCGCTCACACGCAGGACCACAGCCAGCTTTCATTGGTGCTAAGCATGTAATTAGCAGCTGCCTGGTTTTGCTGGGGAAACATCTCGCAGCTTCTAAGCACTGTCTCAAGGAACACCCCTTTACTACTTAGACCTCATGCTTCACCAGCACATAGATTTTCTCAAGTCCATTTGCCACCTGTGCGGCAAGGGTGGAGCCTGAGGAACGGAGAGGGTAAGGGACTAAGTGGCAGGGCTGTGTCAAGACCCAGGTCTTTCTCAATGAACAAGCTCCCCTTTACAAACAGGGAGCACCCCAAAACACAGGAAGGCACTCCAACTGCCCCATTGTGACAGTAACAAGTGTTCCTTGGCTTATCCAGGCAGTGGAACCACCCACTGCAGTAGCATCTCCGAGGGTGGGGGCCTGCACCCAGCGATCCTGAGGCACCACAGGTGATGGAACAGAACCTCGGTCCTCCAGCCCACTGGTGGCCCAAGACACACAGCTGCAGGGCCAGGGCTGAGGCTCCCAGTCTTCACGGTACCAACGGCAGGCTTGAAGGAATATACTTTATTAATCTACCTCCCAAACAGTAAAATGACAAAGACTAAAATGCTAACATTCAGCTAAATGATAACAACTATTTACAGAGCACCGTCTGTGAGCCACATGGGGCTGGGCCCGGTTCTCCCCCAACCACCCACCCAGCAGCCCATCCTCCAAACAGGCCTGGGGCTACCTGCCACCTGCAGCAGAAACACCCAGCACAGAGGACATTTATATACACTCAGCCGAGCCCTCCACGATGGTATGCCAAGAAGGAGGGCACCAGACCAAGACAGACAGACAGACAGAGACACACAGACAGGAGGTGAGGTTGCCAAGAAGGCCACAGGCCAGCCTCAGTGCTTCTTCAGGCTGTAGGCCAGGCTGCCGGGGACCCTGGCACCCTGCAGGGGTGGTGAGTTCCAGACAGCGGAGCTGGTGCGCTTATGATAGCGGGGCTTGCTCTTCTTGAAGATATCCTCCAAGTCCAGCGGGAGAATGGCTCCAAAGAGCTCCAGAAGGTTCGGTGGGTGGTAGTACTGGTGAATGATGGCCTGGCTGAGTGGGGTACCTGCAGGAGACCACAGACCCGTTACTGTCTTGGGGCTCCCCACGAACCTCCTCATCCCCTGACCTCCACAGAGCCATGTCACCCTCTCCAACCTCCCTACAGAGCTGTCACCCTCTTCAGCCCTGCCCCTGCCTGTACCACCATCAAACCCAGAGAATGCCCTTGTTTCACATCCTTACTACCGTCCTCTGGCAGCTTAACCTGCACAAAGTCCTCGAGAACTCACATGAGCCAGGCACCCCTTGAACCTGTCCCGCCCACCACCTGGGAGGCAGGTTCTTTATTCTCCCATTCAGCAGATCTGCCTAAAGGCATACAGCTAATCATGGCGCAGCCTGTGTTTGAAGACAAGCCCAGCTCCAGAGCTTCAGCAGAGGTTGCCATCCTCGACCACCTTGGCCAGCTGCTTCTCATTGACCCCACAGGCCCTGGCGCAGTGCTGAGGGGGCCTCTGGGCAGTGGATGTGGGAGGGCACAGTCCTGGCTACAGGGCTGAGGAAGCCCCAGCAGATCAGGAGGCCAGACATGCACCCAGCACTTGCTCAGCACTGCATGCGGCTCTAAGGGCCCGCCGTGAGCTCACTCAGGTCATTCTAAATAGAACTCCTCAGTCGGGTCTTGTCATCGCCCTCCTTTCACAGATGAGGAAACTGTTTAAGCAAGCTGTTCAAAGTCAGCTGTCATTAGGTGGCTTTGCAAGCGATCTGGCTCCTGCTTGCTGCCATCTCCCAAATGACAAATACTAGTGGTTAAGAGGCTTAAGGCACATGCTGGTTACTGCAGGGTTCAGATGAGGTGAAACAAAAATAAGTTTCTGTAGAGGGCCTACCAGCTATGGGACTCCAGGCCCTTCCCTCTGGGGCATCTGTGCCCCTCCCTGACTTCCAGCTCAGCAAACGCTGCAAGGCACCTATGGTACCCTGCTCACTCAAGCTGGCGTTGCACTCAGGCCTGAGGCATTGCAGTCACGCTCACTCATGTTCTTGTTTCATGCTGGGGCCTGTAAACTCCGGGTCAAATCCTGCTCAAGTGCCTCGAGCCGTCCTCAGGGCCTTTCCTGCCTACCCAGCAGGCTGGAAGCCCCAGGCTCCAGCTTGGTGCTCTTCCCCATTCCAGCTCTGCCCCTGCCCCAGGTGGTTTACTTGAGTCCAAGTCTCTTCAGCCTTGCTGGATGGGACTCTAAGGAGGGGCCCAGTCCAAATCAAAACACCCAGCAGCATGCCCGAAGCCAGTGCAATTTCACATATTTGTTGAGAACAAAGGAACCCAACCTCCTAGGTCTGGTCCTTGAATAAGCACAATGAACACAAGGTGCCCCATTCTCCCCCAGGCACACGCATGCCCAATGCCAGAGCCTTGAGCTGCCAGCTCAGGCACACAGCAGCCTCCCAGTACCGAAGCAGCCAACCCACTACTTCCAGGGCCCTCAAGGTGAAGACGGGTGAGGGCCTGAGTCTCCCAAGCAGCTCTGGGCTTTGCTCACCTCGGGCCCAAGTGGGGATGGGTTTCCGGGGATGGGCTTCATCATCGGTGGAGTCGTCGCTATTCAGATCCATCCCGTAGTTATCTGGGTTGATCTTAGGGGGACCCCTGTGCCCTTGCGGAGTCATCTGATATGAGGTACAAGCTGGAGACTGGAAAAACAAAGGCAGCCGTCAGCTCCCTCCACTGCACTCCTGCCTCTCACCCCCAAGAAGCACTGGGACCCTGCTCACCTCCTCCCACATCACGAGAGAAACAAAAGGTGCAGTGTCACCTTTTTAGGGCGGCAGTGGAGACAAAATCTTGCTATCGCCCAGGCTGGAGTGCAGTGGTGTGATCTCAGATCACTGCAACCTCCACTTCCCACGTTCAAGTGATTCTCATGTCTCAGCCTCCCCATGTAGCTGGATTACAAGTGTGTACAACCACACCTGGCTAATTTTTTGTATGTTTAGTAGAGACTGGCTTTCACTATGTTGGCCAGGCTGGTCTCAAACTCCTGACCTCAAGTAATCTATCCACCTTGGCCTCCCAAAATGCTGGGATTACAGGCATGAACCACTGCAGCCAGCCTCCTACTTTTTAATTTTAAAAAGTCACAGAACACACACTACTCTGTATCTCCTTTTTTCTTTTTCTTTTTTTTTTTTAGAAAAAGAATTTACCAACTTTAATAGCATCTATATGATGATGATTTCCAAATTTACATTGCCAAATTACATAAATTAATAAATAAGTAGAGCTCCTGTTTGTCGAACGCATGGCGGCTTCAGGTTACCTTGTGGAGCTGGAGCGCTGGCCATGTTGGCTTCGAGGCCTTGCAGTCCCAATTGGGGTGCAATTGCAATTAGACACATACGAGTCTGGAACACAAACTCATATATATCCAATTGCCTAGTGGATATCTCTACTTACATGTCCAAAAGGCAAATCAAACATGGCCCAAACTTGTTCCTGACCTTCCCTTTCCAATTCCCCCTCACTAAACCTACTCCTTCTATCATTTCCCCTTATTTCAATTAGTGAAAACACCATCTTCACTGCTCAATTCAAATACTTTGTAGTTATCTTTCATTCATCCTCCACATTCAAACTATCAAGAAATTTCTTTGGCTTTACTTTCAAGTCTGTAAGGAATCTGATAATTTCTTTCTACTGGTACAGCTGGTCCAAACCAGCTGTCCTAACATCTCTCACCCAAATTATCGGACTAGCCTGCTAACTAGTCTCCCTGTACATACTTCTATTTGGTTTGTTTTCAATGCAAGACCCAGAGTGATTCTGTTAGAAAACATGTTAGGTCCTATCAGTCCTCTGCTCAAACTCCTCCAGTGTCCACCTATCCCTACTTAGAGAAAACCAAAGTCCTCACACAATAGCCTACAATATCTTACACAATATGGCTTCTGGTTACCTTTCTGGGTTCATCTTTCACAACTCTTTTCCTTGCTCATTGCACTTCAGCCACACTGACCTCTTTGCTGTTCTTCTAATACATCAGGCATAGTACGCACTTGCCATTCCCTTTGTCAGGATAATTCTTTCCTAGATATTCGCATAGCTTATTTCCTTACATCCTTCAGATCTTTACCCAAATGTTACCTTATTAGTGAGTCCTTCCTCGATCATCCTATTTAAAATCTTCATTATGAGGGAGGGGAAGAAGGAGCCAAGGCAATGTCTAGTCCTTATTGGAAAGAAGACACTTTACAGCACATTTTGAGTAATTAGTGCCAGGGCTCACTGGGCCGACTGGTGGGGCATCAGCTTGTAATGAGTTCACAGTTAAAGCATCGCTGGGTCTCGCCTTTGCACAGTCAGAACCAGTTGACAGCACCGTTGTCCTCTTCACAGATGCAGCTCACTATTCTCTTGGTGATAGAAGGAGCTGTTAGGGTTTTCCCTGGTGCCTGAAGCTGCCTTTGGGAATAGTATAGTGTATGGGTCCAGTCCCATACATGGCTATCGTGACCTCCCTCTCCAGCCCAGTCATCTGCTTGTCATCAGTAGGTATACCACCTCCAGATGCCATGAAGCACACTACAACCACCCCATTGGGACTGCAAGCCCTCAGGGCCTAGGCAGCCAGCGTTCCAGCTCTGAAAACCAACCTTGAAGGCGTCATGCCTACGACAAGCAGCAGCTTTGTTTATTTGTTGAGACAGAGTCTCACTCTGTCACCTAGGCTAGAGTGGAGTGGCATGAACATGCTCACTACAGCCTCAACCTCGTAGGTTCAATTGATCCTCCTGCCTCAGCTTTTTAAGTAAGCAACTCTATTTAAAATCTTACTGCCTCTTCCATCTCTATCCCTTTTCAGTTTTATTTTGATTAACATTGATCACTAACATCTATACATTTTACTCATTTAGTTTATTGTCTTACTGTCTACCTCTCCTTCTAAACAGATTGTGGATTCCAAGAAGACACAATGTATATCCCATTTGTTCAGAGATGTATCTTCAATGCCCAGAATAGTATCTGGCATAGAATAAGCTTTTTTTTTTTTTTGAGGTGGTGTATTGCTCTTGTTGCCCAGGCTGGAGTGCAATGGTGAGATCTTGGCTCATGGCAACCTCCACCACCCAGGTTCAAGCGATTCTCCTGCCTCAAGCAATTCTCCTGCCTCAGCCTCCTGAGTAGCTGGAATTACAGGCATGCGCCACCACGCCAGGCTAATTTTGTATTTTTAGTAGAGATGGGGTTTCTCTGTGTTGGTCAGGCTGGTCTCACACTCCCGACCTCAGGTGATCCACCTACCTTGGCCTCCCAAAGTGCTGGGAAGAATAAGCTTTTTAAAATAAATGTTTGTTAAATAAATGAATGAAAAATCTAGGTGCTAACTTCAGGTATGGTTAGATCCAGGTTCTTGGCATGTCATTAGAATTTTGTCCTGTCTCGTAGCTTTTTACTCTTCTGCATCGGCTTCATTCTCAAGCAGGCTTGATGTGTTACAGGTGATGATAAGACGGCCACCAACGGCTGCAGGTTTACATTCTAACAATTTTGCAGCATAAATGCAGAGAGGGTGCCTCTTTCCTGATTGTTCCAGAGAAAGCCCTGGATATATCACATAGTCTGGGCTTGGGTCAGGTGGCAATCCCCAAAACAGTGTCTAAGGGTAGAGGAGGAAAATGCTGTGACTGACTGGGCCTGGGTCATGGGGCCCTATGGAGCCCGGGATAAGGTTCAGCTCCATTTAGACTGAGAACAGACGAGAGGCGGTTTCTTGTACACATCATGAGTTCTTTGTCTGTATCTCCTTTTTTCATGTTAAGGTGTATTGCAAGCTTTCTTCCAGGTCAGTGTGTATAGATTCCTCCTGGGAACCACCCAGGAGACTCCAGGATTTGCAACTTAACCATCCATCATTAACAGACACCATACTAACTTCCAAGTTCTCAGCATCTTAACTTTGCTGCAATGAAACCCTTCCTCACACTATATGTTTTGTTTGGTAACAGCACTGAAGTGAAAATAAATCAAATGCTCATCAAGGAGTCAGCTGAATTCCAGCACAATGAAGATACACAGCCATGAAAACTAAGAAATTTACCTGTGCTGAAATAGACAGATGTCTACAATATACTAAGTGAAAAAAACATGGGGGTGGGAAGGGGCCGGAAATCAAGCTGCCAAATATGCTTATTTAAAATATGTACGTGTATGGGTGAAAGAGAGAGAAAGAATATCTGCACGTGTTAAAATGGTTACATAGGTAAAAATCTAGAAGGACATAAAACCGGCTTAGTAGAGTTTTCCTGAGGGTCCGTTTTTTTTTAAACTTTATACTCTTTTATAAAGTTTAGTTCCTTTTTATCTTCCCATTCAACACATTCTACTTTTAGAATAACAAAGACTATCAAAAATAGTAAAAACAATTGGGTCGGGTGTATCAGTCCTCTTCCTTAGGGTCCTAACATAGCCTGTGCCTCCAGCTACCGGGAAGAGAATAATCAAAGTGGGCACCTGAGGGCTTCTCCACTGGGGCCCAGGCTGCACCTGTACGTCCACAGTCACGTTCAAGATCTTGCTGGCCCCGGCTGCCTCTTTGGCTTTCTTCTCTTGCTCCTCCTGCAGCTGCCGCTCAGCCAGACGCTGCTGCTCTTCCTGGAACCCAGGTGGCAATGGGGTGTTAAGGAGCCTTCCCTTCCTCCCTCTCCTCCTCCCCTCCCTTCCTTCCCCGCTCCTTTCCCTCTCCCTCCCCTCCCTTCTCCTCCCCTCCCTAGGCAGCCCCTGGCACGGGAGTCCAGACCAGCCCACAGCTCAGGGCAGACCCCAGGGGAGCCCGCCACCCAGCTCCCCTCACCTTCTTCTTCTTCTCCTCCAGTTCCCTCTGCAGTTGCTCCTTCTGCAGCCGGAGGGCCTTCTCCCGCTCCTGTTGCTCCCTGAGGACCCAGCAAGAGCCTGTCAGGACAGGAAACGGAGCCCCAGCCCTAGCCCTGTTCCCATCCCTGCTGGGGAAGCCAGGCCTAGCCAGCAGGACACACCTTAGAAGGCAGGATTGCAGAATGGGTACCTGGCTTAGAACCAAGAGCTGCGCTTTTGCTCCAGGAGCTAGAAAGGTACACACCGGAGGGTGCAGGGAACACAAGCTGGAGCCCAGCATTTGGCCCCCACTTTTCCTTGCAACTGAAGTCTCTGAACCTCATCACACTTTTACACAATGGGGACCTTAACACATTTCCTCCAGGGTCAACACTAGAATCAAATGGGATAATCCACAATGCCCTAATTATCCTAACCCTCAGGGCAGACACAGTCTCCAAGCATGAACAGGGAAGAAGCTGTGGATGGATTCTGGAGTCACCTCCACAACACACTTGCTCGTGACTTTGAACAAGTCATTTAACCTCTCTGGACCTATTTCCCCCTGTATGAAGTGGAGCTGATGGCTCCCACGCCCCGTGGGCTTCAACTGAGGGCTAAACAAGGAAACAGATGTAAAGCGTGTAGCTTGGGTACCCACCAAAGCTGCCGACACTACGACTATCACACCGTCACCCTCAAAGCCCGTGCCCTGCCCAGCACCCTGCTATTCTAAAACCACATCAGCTGCCCCCTACACGTTCTCGCCTTCCGAGACTCTGCCCAGAGGACCAAGGTCAGCTTTGTACCCATCAGGCAGCCCTGACACAGTGGAGCCCTCCTCCGACTGTGACTCCTCGCTTCTCTGATAAACCTGTAGCCACCCACAAAGCTGGACATGGAAGAAAGTGCTGCCCAGTGTTTCCCAGGAAGTGGAGGCGAGAGAGCGAACACCTACGGGGCCTGCGTGTCTCACACGCACGTGGGCCTTGTGCTCTACTTCTGCGTGCACAGACACAGGATCCCGAGTATCTCCTGACCAACACTGAGTGTGGCTTTTCCTCCTTGGCATCCCCACGACTCTTACAACAGCCAGGCACAGGGCAGACCCTGGACAAATGCCTGTAAAACTAAATATGGAACTCCTATCTCTTGTACAGAGACCACTGCATCTGCACAGCTGGAAGATCTCAGGGCTGCTGGGTCCACGGTTCCCAAGGCAGGGGAATAGTCTGCAAATATCATTGGGGGGCAATCTGAGTTATCGCCCTCACCAGGGGAGGTACATTTAGTGGGAACATGCCAAACAACCTGCCGTGTACCACAAAGATCTCTCCTGCTCAAAATGCCCATGGTGGCCCTGCTGAGAAATACCAGCTCATCCTCTGAGCACCCCACTCCTGCCAGTTACAAAAGACACTAAAGAAGTCAGTACACGCAGCTGGAGGCAAAACCAAGCCAAGCCCTGAGCAAGCCCATGCATCACTCCTTGAATCTCCCATAGTCAATGGACAGTGTGTTCGGGTGGGCCACTAGCTGCAGGCATCTGGGCTTGGTGCCAAGGACAGGGCCTGCAAACCCCCACATGCAGGTGGGCCTGTGTCCAGGCAGGGGCCAAACCGTCTCTCCCCCACACACACGGAGGGCAGGCAGGTGGGCCAGGAGGCCCCTCACCTCTCGGCCTGGAGCCGCTCTTGTTCCCGCCGCTGCTCCTGCTCCGCCAGCAGCCGCTCCTGCTCCCGATGCTGATGCTCCTGCTCCCGCCGCTCCCGCTCACGCCGCTCCTGCTCACGCTGCTCTGCCAGCCGCTTAGCCTCAGCTGCCTTCCTTAGCCGCTCCTGCTCCTCTTCCTTCTTCTTCTGCAGCAGCTCTTGGTGCCGCCGCTCTTCCTCCTCCTGAAACGGAGAGCAAAGTTGGGTGCTGTGGCTGGGCCTGGGCCAGAGAGGGAGAACGGTGGCCCTGCTCGCTCGAAG
Source organism: Alouatta palliata (assembly GCA_004027835.1). Classification (NCBI taxonomy): domain Eukaryota; kingdom Metazoa; phylum Chordata; class Mammalia; order Primates; family Atelidae; genus Alouatta; species Alouatta palliata. Next base: position 33,256 of record PVKV010014649.1, on the reverse strand, counting down.
CCTAGGTGTTCCTCTTATCAGCCCCCATCACTTGATGGGGTTGCTGGTTTTATATGCATAACACACTTACAAGAGTGCCTAGCACACAGTCAATAACTGACCTTAGTGACTAGTCACATAATCCCTAACGATATGCCTTCTCTAGAGCCCTCAGACTGACTGGGAAGAGGCAAGCCCTTACTCTTATAGATGGAACAGTCAGGGGATGGACCATAATGGCAATCGTGGAGAACACTTAGCAGGCATCAGACACTACTGACGCTTCACAAACATTAACATGATTAACCCTCACTGCTACCTGAAGATATGGAAGCAGAGAGGTCAAGCAGCCTGCACAAGGTCCCACAGCTAGCGAATGGCAGAGCTGAGATAGGCAGTCTGGGTCCGAGTATGAGCACTTAACCCTCAAACTACTGCTGCTACAGAAGATGAGAGGCAGATTCTAGACACCATCCTCCCCCTGGAGGCTTCGGAGAAACCTCGTTCTTGGCATGAAGCAAAAGGAGTGCTCTGTCAACCCGACAAGGTGGGGTGTACCCAGTAGGGCCCCACGGTGCTGAGATAGTGCCCACCTCCTCCATGAGGCCCACCTGCGCTCGCACCTGCTGCAGCCACCTGAGCCTACGCGCCTCCTCCTCCTGCTTCCTGCGCGCCTCCACCTCCTCCATCTTCTTGGCCGCTGCCTTTTTCTTGGCCTTCTCCTCTGCCAGCCGTTCCTCCTTGGCCTGCAAAGCCCACCCACATGTGCCCATTGGAGCACCCACATTCAGTCCTGCAGAGTGAGGCCCCGCCCACCTCTGCACACCTGGCTTGTTCCCACCGCCCAGGGAGAGGACCCCAGAAGCCGGTCCTGCCTGAGTGTCAGACCCGACTCACAAAGGGCTGCTGGGGAAACCCAGAGCCGATAGCATCAGCCCCCCACTGGGCTCAGAGTGAACTCCAGGGCCCGAGGGGCAGACAGGAGACGGGTATAGGGGTACAGTGACAAATCTGCGATTTCCTGAGGGGTCCGGTCTTGACCCTTGGGTCAAGTCTGAACTGCCTGGGCCCCCCCAATCCAGGCTCGCACCTTCTCAGTCTTCTCGTCGATCTGAGCAAACTTCTGCTCAATCTGCTTCTTCTTCTCCTCCTGCATCTGCTCTACCCGCTCTCGGGCCTGCAGCACCTTGCGGAGGCGTTCCTCGCGCTTCCTGCAGGGCAGAGGACAGTCACGGGAAGCCCTACCAAGGCTGGAGCAGGCCATGGTCCAGGGAGCCAGGCCACTTACAGCTTCACCTCCTCCAGCCGCCGTCGCTTGTCCTCCTCCACCTTCTGCCTACGCAGCTGCTCAGCCTCCTCCTTCCGCCGCAGGTTCTCCAGGCGCTGCCGCTCCTTCTCCTGGGGTGGGGTGGAGCAAGGGAGATGGGACATGAGCAAGGACAACCCCCTTGTCCATGCCCACAGTCCCCAGCAGCCTGCAGCCACGTGGGTGGCAGCATCAGAATGCTTCTTAGGCAGAGGTATCCCCAACGTGCCCCATCAGCACCCAGGCCAAGGCCTGAAGCTCCCATCTTTCCTCCCAGGAGCACGACTGCCTTGCAAAAGCCTGAGCAACAGGGACCTCAGCTGAGGCCTGAGCAGCACAAAAATCAGGTTCCAAATAGGATTTATGTGCCGACGACAACTACGTAAACCGTGCACTGAAAAAGAGAATGGATGAGCTTGGAAGGGTGAGGAGCAGCAGGGCAGCTCTCAAAGTCACAGTGAATGTTCTAGTAAGGGGTGGTACAGATGCAAGGCATAACTTACTCCTATTAAGATTTATAACATCCATACTATATACACATATTCTTTGGTTGGTGTATATCAGCTATTTCATAATAGCTGAAAAAAATAAAAGGAAATATTGCTAAATGCTAACAGAGGTTACTATAGTCTAGTGAGATGGATTAGGGATGGTATTAATTTTCGTTTATTTTCCAAACTTCCTGTGACATGGCTATGCTCCTTTTTTGTTTCTTTTCTTGAGACAGAATCTGCTCCGCCACCCAGGCTAGAGTGCAATGGTGCAGTCTTGCCTCACTGCAACCTACACCTCCTGGGTTCAAGCAGTTTTCATGCCTCAGCCTCCCAAGTAGCTGGAACTGCAGGCACCCACCACCACACCCAGCTAATTTTTGTATTTTTAGTACAGGCAGGGTTTCACTATGTTGGCCAGGCTGGTCCTGAACTCCTGACCTCAAGGGAAAGGATCACCCACCTTGGCCTCCCAAAGTGCTGGGATTACAGGCATGAGCTACCACGCCAGGCTGGCTATTTTTTTTTTTCTTTTTTGAGATGGAGCTTTGCTCTTATTGCCCAGGCTGGAGTACAATGGCACAATCTCGGCTCATTGGCACCTCCACCTCCGGGGTTCAAGTGATTTTCCTGCCTCAGCCTCCTGAATAGCTGGGATTACAGGCACGTGTCACCACGCCCAGCTAATTTTATATTTTTAATGCAGACAAGGTTTCCCCATACTGGTCAGGCTTGTCTAGGAACTCCTGACCTCAGGTGATCTGCCTGCCGGCCTCCCAAAGTGCTGGGATTATAGGCGCGAGCCACTGCGCCTGGCTGACATTCATTTTTAAAACAACTTTTTTTTTCTTGAGACAGTCTTGCTCTGTTGCCCAGGCTGGAGTGCAGTGGCATGATCTCAGCTCACTGCAACCTCCGCCTCCCAGGTTCAGGCAATTCTCTGCCTCAGTCTTCCAAGTAGCTGGGACTACACGCCACCATGCTTGGCTAATTTTTTTTTGTATTTTTAGTAGAGATGGATTTTCACCATCTTGGTCAGATTGGTCTTGAACTCCTGACCTTGTGATCTGCCCGCCTTGGCCTCCCAAAGTGCTGGGATTAAAGGCGTGAGCCACCACGCCCAGCCCTAAAGCAACTTTTAAAAAGTACTCTCTGAAAAGCTGATTGATGCTGGTACACCCTCCTGGGCAGACACAGAAAGCCCTGGAGGCATAGCCACAGCAAAGGGCAGCCCACAGGGATGGGCAGGGGCTCTAAGCCCTCCCTGGCCAAGGACAAGGCTGGTGCTTTCCCCTTGAACAGTCTGGGGCTGGGTGGAGGCTGGGACCCAGACTGAAGCCCCACACCCATCACCCAACCTGGGCACTCCCAGCAGACTCCCACCTCTGGGCACAGTGTCCAATAGCTGCCCCCTCTTCCTGTACTGGTTACTATAGATTTCTTCTTGGCTTCTGACCCCAAATGAAGGAGCACTCCCACCTAGAAATCTGGCTCCAAGGTAATACCATCCTCCTAAAGATGGAGAGAAGGGGCCCAGTAACAGGTAGGTAAGATGGAGTGGACACACGCAACTCTCTCTCCCACTGAACGCAGCTACAAAACCTGGACAGAATGCAAGGAGCGGCTGCTTGAGGCCTCTGAAAACTAAAAAGGAGCAGGCACATGGGGAAGAAGACTCAACTTGGAAGCAACAGCCAACCAGCAGTGAGTTCACCATTGTTCCTCCAGCCTAACTCAACACAGCCTGAAACTCCAAAGGAGTCACTGGGGTGCGGACAGAAAGAATTTCAGGATAAGCCTTCTAGTCCTGACTCAGTAGCAGAAAGGGAGTATCTAACGCTCACAGAAGGCAGACTTTTTGACTTTTCTTTTTTCTTCTTTCCCTTGTGTCCCAGCCCACAGGTAGTCCTACGGCAACCAGGGGCAGCAGCAGTTAAAGGAAGCTGCTGAGTCAAAACTCAAGGGAGGGGCTGTAATCCAAAAAGTATGGGCCAAATCCTATGTGTCGCTCGTCTGTCTGTCCCTGGACAGAGACAGTTGCTGAGTCAAAACTCAAGGGAGGAGCTGTCATCCCAGAAGTGAGGGCCAAATCCTGTTTGTGGTTCTTTCTCCGTCCCCCTGGCAGGTGGCCCTGGACACAGTTGCAGAAACACACAAAGCAGAACAAGGCAACTCAAGTCCCAGCTTCCCGGCTGGAGGATGGAAAAGGGAGCCCCAGAGGAACAGAAAGTGCTGGAGATCAGGAAAATGACACCACGGGTTATTAATGAACGCCTAGGCTCAGCTCCAAGCTGCAGATGCTAGGATCTGACCCTAATTACCATACCAAAAGCTGAGAACTAACTGAACAGACCACCTTCCAGGTCCCAGGCTGACTGCTCACTGGCACACAGCTGGGAAAAGGCCAAATAGCACTGTCTTCTTCAAAATTGGGACTAACATTGGAACCTAAGTCCACAGAAGGCAGACAGGAACCCGCGGCCTAAACCTAAACAGGTCAATTGCTGCTAAATTGCAATGATTCTCCACAGATTTAAACAAGACCCAGAGGCCCATACCATCATTTTCAGAATACAGTCGAAAATTACTCTGTAGGTCCCTGGTCTCCTAGCTAGGGACGGTCCCCACTCACTAGATGCCCTGTGCAGGGACCTGGGATCCCCAGAGCAGGAAAGGGCAACTTCCTAGTCTTCTCCGTCACCCCAGAGAAAGGGAGGTGACCAGTCCAAGGTCACTAAGACCCGCAGAGTTCTAATCGGTCTGGGTGGGGCACAGGTGGTAAGGTCACTAGAAGGTGTACTCTCGGTCACTCTGTCCAGCAAGAGGGGAACAGGCCTCCATGCAGGAGAAGCCAGTTCAGGGCCCACGTGGTCAGCTGCTAGGAAGCCCCTCCCACCGGCCGAGGCCCTCAGCTGGAGGCAGAAGCCCTCCTGGCTGTCACAGGTATCCCTGTATGGCTGCAGCGGACCCATCAGAAGGCTTGTAGGAACTAAAGGAATGAGGCGGCTGGGGCCTTGGCCGCTGGCACAGGGAGCTGGGACTTCGGGTGAAGCACGTCCCTGCACTCCGAGGGTCCTTGCTCATGGCCAGCCTGGCTCAGCTCAGTTCTGAGGTGTCTGAGAAGAGAACAGCTTCTGTGACTTGTTTCTAGATGCCACCACTCACTGTTCTACTGCCACTCAGCACAGCAAGACCTGGCCTCCCAGCTCGGTTCAGACTCACACTGGCTCTCCCCCATCACCGCAGTGCCTCAAGGCTATGCTCAGGTCTGTGAACCAATAAATCTCAGTGGCTCTGGGGACCAGAGACAACCTGTCTGTTCTCTTCAAAGACCCACAGAAGGGGGCCTGGTGCCTGGTGCTGGGGAGGAGGGTGGGAGGTGGCTGTGGGGAACACGTCAAGCTGTAGCCCTGGTGAAAAGCCGCAGGCCACACTCCCTTGCTTCCTCCTAGGAGCAGGCAAGGGAAGAGAGGGCAGAGGAGACTGAGGCCTAGAACTGCTGGGTGTCTCCAGCCAGTGCACCACTCACGGCCCATCCTCTCCCTAAGGCTCTCCCGCTCACGATGTTAGTGCGTCTACGAGTGCTGTCAGCTACGCAGGGAAGGGCCTAAAGCGGGTAAGTGCTAGGTGGGGCTAGGTTACCGACAGGAAAAGGCTTTACTTACGACGAAGCTGCACTGTGGAAAGGAGACAAGGGAAAAGCCAAGAGTTAATGCCAGGTCGGGGGGCATCCTGTAGGCAGGCCATGCACCCAGCTGTGCCAGCCAGCCTGCGTGGGGCCTGCCCCTCTTGCCAGCAGCACCCCTACCACCTCTGTCACCCATCCCTCATCCCAATAGGGTAGGTGTCCACAAGGGCCCTTCACCTTAACCACCGCAATCCCCAGGGCTCATAATGAGCTGGCAGAGCCTCTGGGCTACAGTCAAGAGCCCATAAGGTCTGGACAGTGCCCCAGAGATCAAGGCAGTGGGTGGCCACAGAGGCTTCAGTTGGTCCCTAACAGTGCCCGGCCACACTTGCCTCTGCCCAGGATCACACTACACCCAGTATCTTAGGGGACAGACTGGACCTTCAGCCACACTGCCCAGCTCCCACCAAGCCCGATCTGGGCACAGGCCTCTAACCTTGGGGTCCACGCGCAGGGGAGTGTTGCGCTTGATGAAGGACTTCATGACGCTGCGGGGGGCTGACGTCGGGGTCATGAGCATCTGGTTCCTCTGCACCGTGTGGAGAAAGGTCCGGAGGGGCCGTACCACCTGCAGACGAGGAACAGGGTCAGGAGTGGGCGGGTGGGGCAGGGTACCGACGGGGGTCAGGGCACCAGGGCAGGGCAGGCGCCTGGCTCACCTTGCTGGCCGGGCAGGGTGAGGAGGGGGTCTTGCTCCTGGGGGGCTGTAGCTCCTCGTCCTCCAGGTGCTGGTCCTCGTCCAGCTCACTCACTGCCTGCTTGTAGCTGCGCTTCCTCCTGCCAAGGCATGGGCTGGCATCACAGGGCAGCCCGCCACAGCCCAGCCACATCCCATCAAAGGTAACCCCGGTGAACAACACTGCGCCTAGGCCACAGGCCTCTAGACTTTCTGAAAGAGACTGGAGAGCCTAATCGACCCTCTGCTGCCCACTCAGAGAAAGGGAGGTGACCACTCCAAGGTCACATGGCCAGGAGGCCACATTAAGACGGGGTTAACAATCGGGTCGCCCTATTCCCAGGCTGGTGTTCATCCACAGCATGGAGCTGCCTCCTTGGTTAAGTCAGAGCACCAGACCACATCCCAGCAGAGAGGCTACGAGCCCCTCAGCACACATCTACCCTCGCTGAGCAAGGACACAAGGCCATGTCCTCTGGGGCCCTCAGAACAGAGATGCCACAGGCCTCTTCCCTGATGCAAACCTGGCACTCTGTGGTGGCTCTTTGAGTCCATCTGCTTGGTCCATCTTGGCCTCTGTGAAGACAGCAATTTCAGCAAGGCTGCAGAAATGATGGCGGCAGTAGGGCAGGAATAGGGGTGTAGGGGGAAGGCATCCCTGGGCAGTAGCCTTGGCAGTGGGGCAACGCTCCCTTCCTGGCAACTCCATGGTGGCCAAACGCAGACCTATCAGCTTTAACCCTGACTAGCCTTGAGGAATCTACAGATGCCAAAGCCTGGCTACCCCCAGCCCATGAACCCCTGCCCGTGAGTGTCTGGCTCTGTGGTAGGCAGGACAGGATGGTCCTGTCGACACAACTGCCCCAGCCATGCCCCACCCACCTCCGACACGAAGAACGGTGTGTGGATGCCTTATAGAAGCTAGAGCTCCAAGCCCCTTGCACAGCTTCTAAATCCCACCCCTCCTGGGCTGTGCAGCTGGTGTGGCCGTGACAGGAGCAGGGGGCGGCTCCTGCTGTGGGGTCTACATGTGGGGTATAGGGTCAGTCCGTTTTATTTCACTGCTAGGAGAAAGTGCCCCTTACTCCAAAAGTTCCTTGCAGCAGCCCTGGGGGCTGTGGGGCTGGCATGATCGTTGTCCCTGACCACGTCATGAAGAAGAGGAGGCCATGTTCAAGATCTCACAGCTACCGTACTCTTCCCACCAGAGAGAAGCACCCTTCTCAGGGAGACGTGAGCAGGACCCTGGGACCCTCCCAAGCCCACCGCTCTCCAGCCCTCTTTAGACAGAGATGGACCTACAAAGGTCAGAAAGGAGCTAGCAGCAGAGGCAAAGGAGGAGGCCAGGGGGGTGTTCCAAACCCCAGCCCACAGCTCTTCCCGCTGCGCCCCTGGAGTCGAGCTCAAGGCCTTGGCCTGGCCACTTCATATCCACACCCCAGCGCAGGCCCTTCCCCTGCTTCCTGTCCCAACCAGGCACAGCCCCCCATGCTGCACTCAGTGACAGCTCCAGCCCAACGGTGGGAGGTGAAATCTCAAAGGAGATCTGTGAACCCCCAGGTTTCATTTCTCTTTAGCCTACTGGCCCAGAAAATGAGGCTTCCTTTGCCCAGAGAGAAGGTCAGGCAGAGGCCGCCAAGGCCCACTGTGGCTCTGGGCACTGCACACGGCAGGCAGGGCTGGAAAACTCACCATGCTGCCCTGCAGAGGGTGTTTGCTGGTTGCTGGCTGCAAACTTCGGGTTGGGTGTACCTTTGGCAATCCTGGTGTCATTGTGGGGCCATGAGTTATTCCCGTTGTTCTCAGGGACCTATGGAAAGAATGAAGGCTTTAGGAGTCTCAACCTGGAACCCAAGGCCCAGGTGCTGCAGGGCAGAGTGGGAGCCCCAGAGGCGAGTCCTCCCTTCCCCAGGCAGCCGCCTTACCTCTGGCTCAGCTGCCACCACAGGCTCAGCCTCCTCGGGAGGCTCCTTCTGCTCAGGACTGAAAACAGAAGGGGGACTCTGTGGGGACTGCCCAGCCAGTCCAAGCCCTCCTGCACAGGGAGTCCCTCCCCTGCTCCAGGGATGGGGAACCCAAGATGTCAACACAAGGTACCCTGGCCAGGACCATCAACCCACAGCCCCCTGCAGGATAGGAGGATGGCAGCTCCAGGCAATGGCTCTGTGGGCAGACGAGGGATGTCAGATCCAGAATGTGGTTTCATCCCGCTGCCATCCCACCGCAGGGCTGACTGAGGATGTGAGCCCCGTCCTCAACTCCGCCTCCCCATCTTGGGCCCAGGTGAGCTGCATCTCCTTTGTGGTCTGTTCTCCATTCACCATGTGGCCAGAAAGGCTAGCACGTCCACTCAGTCGCCCTGCTCCCCATCCCGAGAACAAACCTTTGCTCTGCAGCAAGGAGGGAGAGGGCTAGTTTTCATGATGGCAGGACATGGCCTCCAAGAAAAGAAGTCTGTGTCCTGGCCCAAAGCAGCATTGGGTGTGATCCTGCAGTACCCCCATCCCACCCCACCCAGTTTGAATATAGCTCTTCCTGGCAGCTCCGCTTCACCCACAACCTCTGGAGCTCATGCTACAGGGTCAGGTCTGGCCAGGGCAACCAGCAACACTGACAGGCACTGCAGGAAAACCAGGCAGCCAACACCCACGTCACTCACTGTCTGGTCTGACAGGGGACAGGGGTAGCCCGTGGGCAGTCAGGGCTCAGCAGGGAAGACTTATCCCCAGGAATTGCTTCCAGCCCTGGCGCTCACTTTGGCTCCCTGTCCAGGGGTGCCCTGCCCACCTGCAAAGCCCTAGAACTGAACTCACCCAACTTTCTGGGGCACCTCAACATTCAGGAGCCTCTCCAGGTAACTGTGACCTGAGGGAGAAAAGAGACACACAATGTCATCAGAAACCACATAGGTCCCACTCTAAGGGGTCCAGGGAACCAGGTTCCAGCAGGGGCCTGGCCACTGCTCCCATCACTAGCCACAGAGGCCCCGCCGTGCCCAGGCCCCTCCCCGCAGCACTCATCCCAGTGTCTCTATCGGAGCTGCTGGCTTCATGTCCCCTGCTGCTTCCCAGATGGGTTTCCCATGCCCATCTGAGAGCACGGCTGGGCACCTTCACCAGGCTGGGAATATCTGGAGAAGCGGAACAATGTCTGCTACAGCTCCAGGCCCCCAACTCCCAGCATGGGGCCCGACACAAAGCGGCTTATTCTGTCAACAAATATTCATCAAGTGCCTCCAATGTACTGGGACCTGGGCCAGGCCCTGGGGACCCAATGGTGAGCAAAACAGAATCACTATCTGGTCTTGATAACAATCATCAAATAGTCCTATCAACAACACTGACACGGGGAATAATGGAACAGAGCAGAGGAATTTTTTTTCTTTTTTATGAGACGGAGTCTCGCTCTGTTGCCCAGGCTGGAGTACAGTGGAACGATCTCAGCTCACTGCAACCACCGCCTCCCGAGTTCAAGCGATTTCCAGCTAATTTTTATATTTTTAGTAGACATGGGGTTTCACCATGCTGGCCAGGCTGTTGTTGAACTCTTGACCTCAAGTGATCCAACCGCCTTGGCCTCTCAAAGTGCTGGGATCACAGGCAGGAGCCACCACGCCTGGCCCAGAGCAGAGAATGTTAAAAGCCTATGATAAGGGGCCCTGAGCTGGCCTGGAGGATCCGCTGTGAAGGACAAGAGTTTACAGGCAGTAAAGGAGGAGGACATGCAGGCCAGTGGTTCTCAGCTTGTGTCCTCTGACCCCTGGACGTCCTTGAGACCCTTGAGGTATCCACAAGGTCATAGCTATTTTCATCTTGATGCTAAAATGTTACTTTCCCCTTTCACTGTGTTGACATTTGGCCTGATGGCACAAAAGCAATGAGGAAGAAGCTGCTGAAGCCTCAGCCCCCGTCAAGGCCAGAGCATCAAACGCTATCCTTGGACCACACATTCACGGGAAGGACAGATATCCAGTTTCACTGGAGAATGTCCTTGATGAAGACGTAAAAAGTACTAATTTTTTTTGAGACAGAATCTCACTCTGTCGCTTAGGCTGAATGCAGTTGAGCAATCTCAGCTCACCACAACCTCTACCTCCTGGGTTCAAGCAATTCTTGGACCTCAGTCTCCCAAGTAGCTGGAATTATAGGCACGTACCACCACAGCCAGCTAATTTTTTGTTTTTTTAGTAGAGATGGGGTTTTGCTATGTTGACCAGGCTAGTCTCGAACTCATCCTCAAGTGATCCACCTGGCTCAGCCTCCCAGAGTGCTGGGATTACAGGCATGAGCCACCGCACCTGTAAAAGTACTTTTACTAAATCTAAATTCAAGTACATGCTATTCTCCTCTTCTGTGTGCTGAAGTGGGGAGTGTGCAGAGAGCCTGTTGCTGCAAACCCAACTCTCCGTGAAAAGCTCTCGTCTCTAAGCTGCCAGCTGCGTTAGCCACTTTTTCACCTGGAACACTATTATTAATTAAAAGATCAACCGCCAAATAGCAGTTATTCAACCGTGGGTATCTGGAAGACATTTTCTTACAAGTCAATGAAGTGAATCCATCACAAAAATAAAACAACACGTGCTGACAATAATTTAAAAACTGAGCCAAAAACATCCAAAAGTAGAATTCTGAAAAGCGGGTATCTACTACCAGCAGTGTCACAGCACCCTAATACCTAAGGACTTTTCTGATGAGTTCAGAAAACAAATGTGCTTTTTTAGGATATTATATGATGACGGGTGTCAACACTTGGAAGAAGTGCATAACTTAGTGAAACAATATTTTCCAAATGACCAACGTATGAGGTTATGAAATCACACACAGCTAAAAGACCCATTCAAAGTGCAGCTGGGTGTGGTGGCTCATGCCTGCAATCCCAGCACTTTGAGAGGCAGAGGAGGAGGGATCATTTGAGGTCAGGAGTTTGAGACCAGCCTGGCCAATATGGTGAAACCCCATCTCCATTAAAAATAGAAAAATTAGTTGGGCGTTGGTGGGCACCTGTAATCTCAGTTACTCGAGAGGCTGAGGCAGGAGAATCTCTTGAACCAGGAGGCAGAAGTTGCAGTGAGCCGAGATCGCGCCATTGCACTCCAGCCTGGGTGACAGAGCAAGACTCTGTCTCAAAAAGAAAAAAAAAAGTGCAAGGTAGATCCCTGTAGCATTAATGACGTGGTTTCAGATTTCATATCACAACAAACCTTTAAGAACTATCACTTCTTGTACTGGTCTTAATAACAAAGAATATGCACGATTATCTGCAAAAGCTATTAAGATACTCCTCCCTTTCCCGACTATACGTCTGTGTGAGACCAGATGTTCTTCAGCTACTTTAACCCAAACAGATCAAACACAGAATGTGGCTTCTTTAAAGCCACCCAGTAAAGAGATTTGCAAAGTGTAGAATAATGCCAGTCTCCTTAGTACATTTTCGTTTTGGAAAAGTTATTTTTTCATAAAAAGTCTTAATGTAAACAGGTGATAGGCTTGGTATTTGCATTTTGTAATGTTAAAATATTAAACGATATTTTTCAATCTTTACATTAAAGTACTGAACATTTATATAAAAATATTAACTCATATTTAAAATACTTTTAAACTCCTGTTTCAATTTCTAATACAATAACTATCAGTAGATACAACCTCGTAAACAAAAGCTTTGTTTTAAAACAGGGTCTCGCTCTGTCACCCAGGCTGGAGTGCAGTGGCGCAATCTCAGCTCATTGCAGCCTCAACCTCCCGGGTTCAAGCAATCCTCCCACCTCTGCTTCCTGAGTAGCTAGCACTACAGGCACAAGCCACCATACCTGACTAATTTTTTCCTTTTTTGTAGAGACAGGGTTTGGCCATGTTGTCCAGGCTGTCAAAAGCTTTTTGAGGCTGAGGCTCAATCATTTTTGAAACAGGAAGCCCAGGGCCCTCACCCTTAGCACTCACCCTGGCATCCTCACCACTGCTGCTAGCTTCATGTCCCGGCTTCTTCCCAGCTGGGAGCATGCCTGTTACCAGTTCCACTGGTTTGGGAAGAGGAGGGTCAAGGCCACAAGGCAGGAAAAAAGAAGCTCTTTTGGGGAAGAGAGAGAAGGTAGCTGAGCTGGCGCATCCTGAGCCACAGGAGTGTGGCCAGCGGTCAGGCTTGGAGACAGTCGGCAGGAGGTTGGGGCGCACAGTATCTCAGGAAAAGAGGGAAGACAACAGGCCAGGCACAGGGAAGTGAAGCCGGGACCTTTCCTGGGTGTAGTAGCCAGGTTTGGGGAGGTTGTGGGAGTAGCTGCAGGTCCAGGCTGACAGTCATGGGTGGTGATCACCCCCATTTGAGGGGTCTATACGCAGAGGATACGTCCCCCTCGTCTCCTCATGCCATCTCATCCCAGCTCACATGCTCTCTGATGAAGACGCCCACAGGACTGCAGGGCTATCCCCCAGCACGGGACTTCCCTGGAAAGTTAAGTGCCATTTGCATGCCATTCAGGCCTCAGAGCTCGTAGGGAAGTGGCCTAAGTCCTGGCAGAGGGACAGAAGGGCTGTTCTGCAGTGCAGCGGCTGGGAGCCCCAAGGAGGAGCCCTGAGGCAGCGGGCCTGTCCCTTCCTATCCACTTAGAACTGCTGCCCAACCGTCCCCTCTGGCAGGTGTGCGCCAAGCCAAGAGGCAGGGGATTCCTGCCTACACCCAGCCGTTCCATGCCCCAGGGCCCCACACTGGCTTCCAGAGGCCCCCCACGCCCACCCTGACTATTGGCTTTTTTTCCTGTCTCACATCCCCATTCCTCTGCTTCAGGTGTTTCTTTCCCCTCCCGAATTTAATTTTTGGGAAATTAAATATGTTAATTTCCCAAAAATTAATGAATTACATTCAAGTCCTTGTGATCAAAGGCTGCTCCTGCAGAAAACCCAAACCAAGAACTCACGCCTGAGCTGCCGGAGAGCCACTCCCCCCACAGGCTGGTGTTGGGAAGAGCCCAGGGAAACCTCCTCCCTGTCACCGCCCCACACCCTGACACCCTTGCAGTTCCCTCAACAGGGGTCAGCCTTGTCACACCTAAACTGAGCGTCAGCTGTTGGTCAGTTTTATCATTTCTTTGGCTTAAATAAGATGCACTGAGCATGCACTATACCCAAGCACAAAGATGAGCTCTCTATTCACATTCAAAGCTAGTGTTATCACTACTTCACAGAGAGAGAAACTGAGGTGGAGAGAAGTGGTGTGCCCAAGGTCACCCAGGGTCTGTGACTCGAGATCCTAGATCCTGTGTCCTTCTCTCTCCTCCTCCCACCTGAAGAAGAGCGATGACGCTGGGCTTGGAGTGAGACAGACCTGGGTCATGTGCACCAGTCAAATCAAAAGCCCATTCATGGGCAGGGAAACGCCAGACGGAGAGGGAAGAGTGATGGAAGGGCATGAGAGGTGCAGATCTGGGTATCTGCTCCAAAGGTCTCCAAATAATCTCTGCAACCCTGCCTGGCCTTCCCTCTACAGGTCCAGGCTCACCTGCTCCCTCGGGCCCCTTCCCAGGATCAGATCCAGGCATGAGAAAAATCTCCAAAACAGATCAGAACCATCTAGGTCCTTCTGAGAATCCAGAAATAGTGTGCCAGACTGCACATCTGTGCACGCTCCAGACTGTGTCTCCCCAAACCCTGGAGCAGCCCCTTCCCCAGGCAGTGTGACTCAGGCTGAGAGAAAGCTGCCAAGGTGAGGTGCCCTCTCCTGCCTGACAGGCCCTGCCCTGGGGCCTTGCACAAAGCCTCTTCTGCAAGCACCTGCCTTTCTGGACAGAATGAAACATACAGTGCTCAAGCCTCAGCTTCCCGATTTACAGACTCCATGGCCTCGTGAAGCCTCAGTTTCCTCCTCCGTAAAGTGAAAAAATCCTAACAAGCTAACAGTGCTGCTGCAAGGACCAAATGAGATAACATTTCCTTTTATAAATTTTAAAGTGCCAGGCAGAGGCCAGCTACTATTTCATATGTGTTACCATACAACCTGGGCTGGGTACAGTGGCTCACGCCTATAATCCCAGCACCTTGGGAGGCTGAGACCGGTGGACGACCTGAGGTCAGGAGTTCGAAACCAGCCTGCTCAACATGGTGAAAACCCCTCTACTAAAAAAACAAAAATTAGCCAGGCATGGTGGCAGGCGCTTGTAATCCTTGCTACTCAAGGCCGAGGCAGGAGAATTGCTTGAACCTGAGATGCAGAGGTTGCAGTGAGCCGAGACTGTGCCACTGTACTCCAGCCTGGGTGACAGAGCAAGATTACATCTCAAAAAAAAAAAAAAAAAAAGATGAATCCTGGCCTATCCTCGCCACCAATCTGCTGCCTCGCCCATTCTCTACCTGCATCCTGACGGCAGCCTCCTACCTGGTCTCCCTGCCTCCCTCCCTTCCTCATCATCAGGCCACTTCTTTTGCTTCAGTGGGTCAAGTTCAAGCTCCTGGGTGACACATGAGCCCCAGACACCCATCACTTGCTGCTTTAGGCATCAGGGTCCTTGTACACGCTGTTCCCTCTGCCAGGAACACATATGCCTGCATTTTTCCCACTCAGCAAAAGCACAGCCATCCTTCAGAACCCTCCCAGCTCAGACCTCACCTCCTCATGCAGCCAGCCTGCCCCTCCTGACACCTGCTCCAGTGGGCGACAGCCCCCTAAGCTGAGATCTGAGAGAGCAGCTAACGTCACCAAGCCCTTCCTATAAGCCTGGCACCCTTCTAAACTCCCTGTATGGGGTAACCAAAGAAAACCTCACAATGACCCTTTGAAGTGACGTTATTAGCCCCAGTTGACAGGCAAGGAATGGAGGCCCACAGAGTTGCCAGGACCTGCCCAAGGCTGCAGGTTGGGTGAATGGCTGAGCTGGCACTCAGACGAAGGCCGGCCAGCTCCAGAGTCAGCTTGGTTCCCCCTCCTGCCTCCCATCAGATGCCCAGTCATCCATTCTCCCAGAAGGAGCCTGCCGCCGTGAGAATTCCCTCCTCCAGACCAAACGCAGTGTCGCCAATGGGTGGTGCACAAATCTGGTGAATTTCAGCAGCTTCCGCAGCACAGTGATGGGAGGAATGAGCTGGGCCTGGGGAAGAGGCCCAGGCTCCAGCCTCAACACGGCCAGTAACCACGGCCACACGGTGGCAACCTCCCTGAATCTCAGCTTCCTCACTTGTAAAGCAAGTATGCTGGGTCAGATCTGCACCGTCCAATGTGGCGCCACTAGCTACATGTAATTATTTAAATCTAAATTAATTATATGCAATACAATTTAAAATTCAGTTTCTCAATCAGACTAGCCACATTTTGAGGACACGATTGCTGGATGAGGCCAGCTAGCGGCCCCCACCCAGGACAGCCCAGCTGTGGAACATCCACCTCACTGCAGAAAGTCCTCTGGACAGCTCCTCGCTAGATGGTCCCTCAGAAACCCTCCATCTGAGCCTGACACCAAGGACCACCAGCCACACCCTACTATTGCCAAGCCCCCCGACTCACAGATGATGCGGCCAGAGGGAGCCGGCTCTTCGGCAGTCTTCTTGGCAAGCCTTCTGCTTGCCCTGCGGACAACGCTTTCCTGTTTGGCCACCGGAGAGTAGTTCTGGGCTGAGACTTGGGGACTCGGGGAGGACGGGGCGATCAGGCTGCACCGCACCGGCCGAGAGTTGGCACGGGAGCCCGTGGGCGTGGAGAAGTTATCTGGCAGGATGGGAGCCATCACCTGCTCCTGCCACTGAGAGTCTGGAGAGCCCGGCGAGTCCCGTGGGCCAGGGGAGACCTGTGCAATCCTGAGCTTGGACACAGATCGCCCCATCCCGACCCCTCGACCCTTGGGGTCCTGGGGTGTAGCCATCTGGGAGCTCACTGTGACAGATTCCAGTATCCTGGCTTTTGACTTCTTGGGTGTTGATTCCTCATCTGATGTCTGGATGCCCTGGGAGGCTGGAGCTGTGGCTGTGGCTGAAGCCGGAGTTGGAGACGGAGCATGAGGCAGAGGCTGGGCGGACGTGAGCTGGGTGAGGTGCTGCTCAGCATTCTGGCGCTCACTGTTGCCAATCTCCACCACGGGCACCAGCTGGCACTGGGCACGGCTATCCTCGGGTTTCTTGGTCAGCATCGTGGGAGACTCAGTGGTGGGCAAAGGTGCAGCCAATGTCAAGGTGGCCGCGGCAGCTGCAGCTGCAGCACGGGTCACACGCCGTAGGACGGAGCCATTCTCCCCCACCATTGTGGCCAGCTTCTCCACACTGCCCTTGCTGCGGAGACGACGGGAGCTCAGCTGGCTGCTCCGAGACTTTCTGCGGGATAACCTGGCAGAAGCAGCAGGGCAGAGGCTGATGGACAGAAGGACAGGGTAGCACCCCAGTCTCCCCAAGAGCCACCAGCTTGGATGGAGTATGATGGGAGAATCTGAAGGCAAGAGATCTGGGTTCCAGCCCAGACTCTGCGACCTCTAGCCATGAGGCCGTTCTTGTCTGAGCCTCAGACTTGTAACTGTAAACTGGGGATCATGCCACAGTCCTCACAGAACCGGCTATGAAGATTATATTCATCCAAACCTCTGGCTGACTTAAATCACACCGCACCGAGCCCCCATTGAAAGCCTTACACATGGTCTCCCTTAATCTAAAGCACACCCCTGAGAGGTAGGGACCACTATCCCCATCTTAGAGATGAGGAATGGAGGCTCAGAGAGGCAGAAATTCAATTCAAAGCCATATTGTTCGACTAAGGGCAGAGGTGAGGTTCACACCCAGGCCTAACCCCTAGACCCAGCCTCTTTCCCTAGCACTCCGCAGCCCCAGTCATTCCTGAGGGGGACCAAAACAAGCATAACATGAAGGCAGGGACAAGACGGGTAGGCCGCACCCCTGGTCACTCGCACCTAACAGAAGGTCGGCTTCTCTTTCCCATCCTCCAGGGCCCAGAGCAAACACGACCACTCCCAACACACAGCCACAGCTCTGGACTCCAGCGTCTTGGGTCATGCTATAGTTCCCGATGGCATCCCAACCCCTCTCAGCATGGCCCACACAGTATCCGCGGCGGTACCCACCACCTCTCCTACAGGCTGCTACTTCCAAATCAACACCTTTGGAATGGAACTCTTCCCAGATGGCACAAAGCCTCCGCAGAGCCCAGTGCCCAGCTCACGCTCCCCCCTGCCCTTCCTACCTTTTCCTGACGGGGTCCCTGTTTTCATCCTGAACATAAGAAATCCGTCTCTTCTTCCGTCGGTTCTTCTGAGAAGGTGTTTTGGGCATCAGCTCTGGCTCTTTGCTGAATTCTCTGTTTGGCACAAGGAGGGTGTCACTCGAGGGTGCCTAGGAGCCGCTGGTCCCCTCTCCCATCCAACCTGGCCCCTGCCCATTTCTAGCAGTGATAGGTCAAGCTGGGGTGACCAGCACCAACCGAGCTGTCCAAGGCCGTGTGCAAGTCACCTGTGGGCACTCAGAGCTTCCTCCCGGAGACACAGCAGGGAAGCAAGCTCCCAGGTGCAAGCCCAGAGCCCCACACCCTGAGAGGCCCAGCCACCAACTATGGTGAACAGGCAAGGGACTTCGGCCTCTCCTGCTGCCTCTTCCATGACACTAGATCGGGCCCCTAGCACACTGCACAGAGTACACAGCAGGGAGCCCTGACAGGTTGTCTGTTTTACGAGGCAGACGGGGAAGAGGGACTGTTGTATCCCCAAGACCACAGCAGCCCGGACAGACCCTGGTGTCCCCAGCTTCCGACTGGGCCGCAGCCTTTACCTGGTGAACATGCGCATGGCCTCCTCCTGGATCTCCTCAAGCCACACCAAGTCCTTACTGTCCATGGTGCAGAGAAACTCCATGAGCTTCTGGTCACATAGCTCCAGCAGGTGAATGGGCCCCGCGGCTGTCGTCCCCATGGTGGCTCTGTCTGATGAAGGCAGTGACAAGAGGCACAGTTAGGGGCTCAGGATAGGGGTCTGGGGCTTTCTCCAAGCTGCAATACCCACCCGACCCACGACCACCCAGTGCCCAAACCAGGGCCCCTCTCTGCTCATAGCCATTCCCCAGAGCTGCAGAATTCCAAACCCTAATCCCCTAGCCTCGTTTCTACAAAGAAGCCCTTCTACTTACACTCTTCAAATACCTCCCAGTCCCCACCCCACACGGCATGACCGATCCCAAAAGCCCATACTTCCCAGCCAATTCTGACATTGATGGTCCTCCTTACAAAGCCTTTTCTGGGCTTACGATGACAGGCCACTGCCATGTGCCTTCCTGGCCACCCCAGTGCCCCTTGCTCCCTGCCCAAACACAGTCCAGCTGTTGCCCTTTGATAGGCACTCGTCTTACTACTCATGGTTAAGTGAGGGATAAGACACAGCTACCCTGCGCTGCATGCACGCTGACTCCAGATATCAGGCCAAAGAATATCAAACCCAACTGCCTCTTTAAGAGGCCAGTGGACAGAAGGGGTTCTGTGTTCCAAAAGAATGAGTGAGAAAGTAGGGATCCAGAGATATGCCCTCAAGGGGCCTCCCACACCCCTCTCCCTTGAGCTGAAATGCCTCCAAATGGAGAGTAAATAGAACATGGAGGGAACAGTAAGCAGTGTCTTGCTTTTAAGAAAATTTGCCAGTCGCGCACGGTGGCTCACACCTATAATTCCAGCACTTTGGGAGGCCAAGGTGGGTGGATCACGAGGTCAAGAGATCAAGACCATCCTGGCCAACATAATGAAACCCTGCCTCTACTAAAAATACAAAAATTAGCTGGCTGTGGTGGCTCGTGCCTGTAGTCCCAACTACTTGGGAGACTGAGGCAGAATTGCTTGAAGCTGGGAGGCAGAGGTTGCAGTGAGCCGAGATCGCGCCACTGCACTCCAGCCTGGTGCCTGGCAAAAGAGTGAGACTCTGTTTCAAAAAAAAGAAAAAGAAGAAATCTTGCCTACCAGCACTGAGAAAGGGAAAACACAAAAACAGTTTTTTCCCACTTTCTTATAAAACTTAGCAGCTCTGGTATCCTCCTCAAAACTTGATAACAGGCTCACACTTGTAATCCCTGCACTTTGGGAGGCCAAGGCAGGTGGATCACTTGAGGTCAGGAGTTCAGGCCCAGCCTGGCCAACATGGTGAAATCCTGTCTCTACTAAAATTACATAAAAATTAGCCAGGCATGGTGGTGTGCACCTGTAATCCCAGCTACTTGGGAGGCTGAGGCAAGAGAATCGCTTGAACCTGGGAAGCAGAGGTTGTCGTGAGCCAAGATCGCACCTTTGTACTCCAGCCTGGGTGTCACAGCAAGACTCCGTCTCAAAAAAAAAAAAACAACTCCATAACCATTACAAAAACCTCAAGCAAGGAAGAGGTATAGTCAGCTCCCCATACCTGTAAGTCCCACATCCACAGATGCGACCAACCACCAGTGGAAAATATTTGAAAAAAAGCTGCATCTGTACTGAACATGTATAGACTCTTTCCCCTTGTGATTATCCCCTAATAATACAGTATAACAACTATCTGCATAGCTTTTACATCGTATTAGGTGTTATAAGTAATGTGGAGATACAAAGTATATAGGAGTATAGGAGGATGTGTGCAGGTTATATGCAAAAACTATGTCATTTTATATCAGGAGCTTGAACAGCTGTGAATCCTGGTATCCAGAGGAGGTCCTGAAACCAATCCCCTGAGGATACCAAGAGACAAGCATACTCTACTACATCACAACAGGGGCTCAATAAATATCCTAACAGGTGAATGAGGGAAAGAACAAAGGCCATGCCGAGTGGCTCACACCTATAATCCCAGCATTTTGGAGGCCTAGGCAGGCGGATCACAAGGTCAAGAGATCAAGGCCATCTTAGCCAACATGGTGAAACCCTGTCTTTACTAAAAATACAAAAATTAGCTGGGCATGGTGGTGCACACCTGTAGTCCCAGCTACTTGGGAGGCTGAGGCAGGAGAATTGCCTAAAACCAGGAGGCAGAGGTTGCAGTGATCCAAGATCACACCACTGCACTCCAGCCTGGGCAACAAGAGCGAGACTCCGTCTCAAAAAAATAAATAAATAAATAAATAAGAAAGAACAAATGAATGGGTGGTGCCATTAACGACAGACTACATGCCTCAAGTCACAGCAGGGACCCATCCCGGGTCAGTGTACCATCCTGATCTACCCCTTTAAAACCAAGAACCATGTACAGTTCAGCCTCCTGCTTACAATGGAAGACCTTGGAAGGAAGAGATAAAATGCTGACCCCTTGATCCCTCATGGGGCGTAGCACCTGAAACCAGGTTTCAGGGACTGATTGAGGGACACACTAGCCTTTGTTCCTCAACAAGCTCTGCCCTGTGCCTGGAATACTGTCTCCCATTGTGTATGGCTCACTCCTCACTGCTTGAATCTCAGCTCCTCCGGGAAACCTGACCACCAATCTAAAGTAACCCCAGCCACGATCCCATCCATTGATTGCAGTTCTCTGCATAGCACTGTGTGCTTGTTTACCTGTTGCTTACTGCCTGTCTCTGCCTACTGAAAAACTTGCTCTCCTAGGGCAAGCCCCTGTGTCTTGCTCATTGAATGCCCAGAGCACAGCAGTGCCTGGCAACAAGGAATACCTGTTGAATGAATTAATCCACCCATCAACTCTACACTTAGAAATAAACATCTTACAGGGCTGGGTATGGTGACTCACACCTGTAATCCTAGCACTCTGGGGAGACTGAGGCGGGTGGACTGCCTTAAGTCAGGAGTTTGAGACCAGCCTGGCCAACGTGGTAAAACCCTGTCTCTACTAAAAATATAAAAATTAGCTAGGTGTGTTGGCCTGCGCCTGTAATCCCAGCTACTCAAGAGGCTGAGGCAGGAGAATCACTTGTACGGGGGCAGGCGGGGAGGGTGCTGTTGTTGCCGTGAGCAGAGATCGCAACACTGCACTCCAGCCTGGGCAACAAGAGCAAAACTCTGTCTCAAAAAAAAAAAAAAGAAGAAAAAAAGAAATAAACATCCTACAGGTTCTCACCCCCACCACACAAGGGGCACCAAATAATCTGCACAGGTTAGAACTGGCCAACACACGTCTAAAGCCCCTGCTCCTAGACGCCAACGGCAGCAACAATCGGGTCAGGGCCAAATGGGCAGGATCGTACAGGCTTTGGGCTGAAACCTCAGCTCTGTGGCCAGCCAGTCATGGGCAAGGCCTTTTCACTGCCATCCCTCTTGCTTGCCCTAGTCCTTCTGCACCCAGACTACAGTCCTGGCAAAGTGCAGGATCTCGGGCCAGGAAAGAGAAAACTTTAAGGAAGCCAAAGGTTTGCAAAGAAAAGCAAAAACTGGCTAACTTTTTAAAAGATTATTTGTTCAAATGGGCAAAGTGGATGAGAGCTCCTTTCACAAAGTCCATGAAAGCATTTAGGCTTCTTTCAGTGGGGAAGTTTGCTTTTAAGTAGACTTAGCGCAGCCATTTAAAAAGGTTTACAGTACGTTAAAACAGAGGAGACCCTAAAAAAGGAGTCAGTGTACCAAGAATCAGGCTCCTGGAAAAGCAGCAAAAACCTCTTCTTCGGCCCATGTAAGCACCTGCACACAAAGAGCATCCAACACCCACCAAGGGGCACACTCTCCAGTCTTCCTCTCCAACAGTTCTTCCACACCATACACCAGACTAGAGGCCCCATCGCCCTCTTCTATGACTCCTGTCCTTTTGAGGGTGCTGTAAGTTGGGCGCCTACCACACCTGAGCGGAAAGCTCATAACAGCTGCTCTCATTTACTGAGTCCTACTCCATGCCTGAGTCCGACATCATATTTAATTCTTACCACAACCTTGAGGATATGCACGGGCAGATAAGGAAACTGAGGCAAAGAGAAGTTAAGTCAAAGCTGGTAAATCAAGAGCATAGCCTGGATTTAAACTGTGCCCTTAACCACTGGCTCTTCTGCCTTCTAGATATCAACCTCTGAAAGCAGGCGCCCAGTCTTGGTTCTGGGCAGCCCCGAGAGCAACCCATGTTAGCTGAACGGGGCTGAACCGCTGAAAGCGAACAGGCTTAGCGAGTGACAAGGGGCAGCTCAGCCTCCGGAAATTGTCAGTTTAAAATGCTGCTCAGCTGGGGGCCGGGGCGTTGAAAGAGGGGTTTAACTGTACAGAATCGCCATCTGGCATCATCCGCCAAACAACACAGTCGGTTTCGGGCTTCCTGCGCGTGTAAATCAACAATAATCCTCGCAGGCACAAAACAAGGTGCCAGGCAGCCGAGAGCGGAGGGGATGGGGCTATGGTCTAGGAAGGTGAGGGCCTAGGTGGAAGGGGTGGGGAGCATCTCGGACTCGAGAACCAAGGCAGGCGACCTCGCCACTTGCAAGAGGTGACCCTCATATGCCCAGGCAGCCAGGGGCGTGGGTAGAGCGTCACGACCCTGGTCCGGAGTCGGCAGGGACGGAGGAAAGGATCGGGGGAAAAAAATCGCGAACCACCCCCCAATCCCCACGCCCACGCGCACTCACTCGACTGCGCCGTGTCCCCTGAAAGCTGCTCCGATCCAAGTCCGGAGGTCTCCCTAGCTGAAGCCCCGCTTGCCCAGACCCGCTCGGCTCCGGGACTTCGGGGCTCACCGCACGGAAGGAGCAACTAGGCGGCGCAGCGCGGGCGAAATCTATGATTTTCAAAACTGAAGACTCAGCCAATCCTCGGCAAGCTTATCTGGGCGGTTGCAAAACTTTAAGCCAATCAAGTAACAGGAAGTACCAATCCGCTCTTCTATTGGCTGTATCGACTGGCAATCTGCGGGACTAGGAGGCGGAGAAAGGAAGCGAAAGACTTTAAGCCTCCTCAGCTTCCGGGAGCTCTTGCTGCAACCAAGAGAGAGGAAGTAAACCCCGGCCCAGGAGGAGCGGTCAGGCCGTGAACTACAAGTCCCGGCGTTCACTGGAAAGGCCACGAGGGCCTTCTTTTCTTCTCCAAGCACCCTCGCAGTCTTCTAATCTCTGCTGCATTTTTTTTTCTCATAAAAACATACACGTATATATTTACATTGCTGAAAGGGCAGCTTTTTAATGTAACAAGTAATCTAGGTTAAGAAGTCATAGGTTTCTCTTCCTATGAGAAAAACGTTCATAAAAATGCAAACCAAACAGCATCCCAGAGGGAATAAAATCTCATTGTACTGAAACATACAAATTAAGGCTATCTTGGTATATAAACAATTTCGAAATTATGATGGAATAGTTCCACCAAATTATTTACATATAAGAATTCATGCCATCTGTTAAAGAATCAGTAGTGGGGTTCAATTCAAACAATATAATGCATCCTCACATTCAACTTACTACACTTAGCTGCTGTAAGGAGTGTTAACTGTAACCTCGCTTCCTGAAATACCATGAGTAATGTTAAAAATTCAAACCCGTCAGAGAGCAGGGTATTACAGTATTTGGCTCATGAATCGAAAAGCCTACTCAGTTATTTTAATTTAATCTTTCTAACGAGAACAAGATCCAAACATGGAAAGTTTTCTTTTGTAGTTTTAATGCCCTTTTGGTTTTCTGAGCAAGCTGAATACATCTGATAAATACTACCATTGGACAAAGGACCTAAACATTGAGATTTTTACTAAATCAAGGTTTCGAGTTGGCACAATGTTTTTACTAAGTTGTGTTTCAATTAGTTCATTTTTCCAATGTCAGGGGGGAGGAAAAGACAACCTAGTATGTCCTATAAAGAATCTCTGCTGCTTTTAAGAAGTAAAAACAAAAGGCCTTTTGAATTGCAACAGAGTATGTGTTTATCTAGAGCCTTCTGTCATCTCTTGGGTGACAGAATCTTTGGTCACCTACCCTGCTACTGGAAGTTTCTTTTCTTTCTTTCTTTATTATTATTACTTTTTAAATAGAGATGGGGTTTCACCATCTTGGCCAGGCTGGTCATGAACTCCTGACCTCAGGTGAACTGCCCACCTCGGCCTCCCAAAGTGCTTGTATTACAGGCGTGAGCCACTGTGCCCAGTCCAGACGTTACTTGAGAACAGTGGTTCTCATCCAGTAGCGATTTTGCCCCGCCCCTGTCCCCCAAATTTGACAGTGTGTGAATTTATTTGTGTTTGGGAGAAGGGGCTAGTGGTATTCAGTGGGTAAAGGCCAGCAATGCTGCTAAACACCATCTAATGCATAGGACAGTCCCCACAGCAAGGAATTACCTGGCCCCAGATACCAGAATTGCTGCTGTTGAGAAATTGCTTTAGACAAAGTCACCTTACTCTGTGAGTCAAGGTTGCCATTACCTGTGCAATAAGGCAGTTAAATCTTGAAGAGATTCGTACATCCACAATTAGCTAACAGCAGATAGTTTACCCTGTTCCTAGGTCATCTGCAGTATTTTTCCTCTCCCCTTCTCCCCTGTCTTTATCAATTCTGTTTTTGCCTTTGTTATTTTACTTAATTTACCAACTGACTCCATCATATATGAGTAAATGATTTGTGACCAAATTAACTAAACATTTCTGAATTATTCTTTGAAGAATATAAATAACTGGAAATCAGCTGAATCATAAAAGGATACGTTACCCAACCATTAATCATTTGCTCTATTAATTCTGACATGAACATCTCAAATTGTTTATTTGACTGTTACTGCAGAGAGTTTTCTACCCTGGGCAATGCACTTTAGTAAGTTTCCAAGGGGATTAAGGTCCATCTTCCTCAAGAGAGGGAAAGGAAAACTAGCTGATGGCAGGTACATTCTCAAGCAGATAAAAGAAGTGCAAGCTGGGCGCAGTGGTTCACGCCTGTAATCCCAGCACTTTGGGAGGCCAAGGCGGGCAGATCACTGAAGGTCAGGAGTTCAAGACCAGCCTAGCCAACATGGTGAAACCCCATCTCTACTGAAAATACAACAACAAAAAAATTAGCCGGGCATGGTGGCACACGCCTATAATCCCTGCTACTTGGGAGGTTGAGGCAGGAGAATTGGTTGTACCTGGGAGGTGAAAGTTGCCGTGAGTTGAGATTGCATCACTGTACTCCCGCCTGGCAACAAGAGTGAAACTCTGTCTCAAAAAAAAAGAAAGAAAAAGAAAAAGAAAGTGCATACAGGACACATCTAAGAGAATGTAAAATGGACTCCTTTAAAACTCTCCTTTTATTTTCCCCAAAGTCTTCTTTTTACCCCCTTTTTTACCCCTTCTTTTTACCCCCAGTGGGGGAGGTATTTCCTGATGTGCAGACCAGTGGACTAGATGCAACATCCTCCTTGCAGTGAGGGACTCTAGGGTAAAAGCTGCAAAGTTTCACCAGTGTATCTCAAAAAACAAAAACAAACAAACAAACAAAACCCTGTGTACAATATATAGCAGCATTGCACTCCCACCTTTCGGTTAGTGAAGTTGAGCTCAGAATGTATTTAAGAGGTGACTGGGTCATGAGGGGGCTTTACCCCTGTGAATGGATTAATCCATTCATATATTCATGGATCAATGGGTTAATGAATTAATGGGTTACCATGGGAGTAGGATTGGTGTTTTATAAGAGAATGAGAGACCTGAGCTATTGTGCTAACCCCCTGGCCATATGACACCCTGTGCCACCTTGGGACTCCGCAGATAGTCCCCACCAGCAAGAAGCCCTCACCAGATGCAGGCCCTTGACCTTGGACTCCTCAGTCTCTATAACAGCAAGAAATAAATTCCTTTTCTTTATAAATTACCCTCTTTCAGGTATTCTGTCATAAGCAACAGAAAAGAGGCTAAGACACTAACGCATTTCTTTTCCTAGTTTAGATTTAAACCAGGGGCCAACAAATTAGAGCTCTTATGTCAAATCTGGCCTACCATGTTTTTATAGAGCCCACAGGCGAGAATGATTTTCACATTTTTCAATAGTTGAAAAAAAAATCAAAACAAGAATATTTTGTGACAGATGAAAACTCTAAGCATCCATAAATAAAGTTTTATTGGAACACAGCCAATATTAGACAATGTTGTACTATCTATGGCTGCTTTTGAGTAGGTGCAATAAAGACCATTTCTGGTATTCATCATTTAGAACTGATGCTTGGTGCACTACAAATTGCAGTGGCACAGTTATAATTCAACAGCATTTCAAGTGCCACACATATTTCCATACCATGGGGCTTTTTTTTGTTGTTTATTTTTATTTTTTTTCCAAGACAGAGTCTTGCACACCGGCTGGAGTGCAGTGGTGTGATCTTGGCTCACTGCAACCTCTGCTTCCCAGATTCAAACAATTCTCCTGCCTCAGCCTCCCAATTATAGGTGCTCACCACCACGCCCAGCTAATTTTTGTATTTTTAGTAGAGATGGGTTTTCACTTTGTTGGGCAGGCTGATCTCGAACTCCTGATCTCGTGATCCACCCGCCTCAGCCTCCCAAAGTGCTGGGATTAGAGGCGTGAGCCACTGTGCAGCACACCACAGTACTTTTAAACTACTAGTGCAAACCCATCAGCTCAAACCAAACAAAGGTGGATTTAGAATGTTGTGCTATTAAGAAACAGTGGAGTGTGGATTATTTTATCTAATTAGATGGCAAAGCAGTGTGTTTATTAGGCAATGATAGTAAGCTGTGCTAAAAGAATATGATAAATGGCAGCATTACCAGACTAAGCACTTATCATAATATTCCCAAATCACAGGAAAGCAAAGTTAAAAAAAACTTTAAAAATTTAAAACATTGTATCTTCTCACAGCAGAATTTCTTCAAAGAAATAAAAAATGAAAATTTGACTACAACCAAAGTAAGTTTTCTAGTGCCTCACTTGTTAACCAAGCAAGGAAAACTGTTTACTGCAGCTGATTTGATTAAATTGTGTTTTATTGCAGCAGCCAAAGTAATGTGTCCAGAGAAAATAAACTCTTAGCCTAAGCCAGTTCAAGATGGCTCACACCTGTAATTCCAGCACTTTGGAAGGTCAAGGCGGGAGGATCACCTAAAGTCAGGAGTTTGAGACCAGCCTGGGCAACAAAGTGAGACCCCCATCTCTACAAAAAATAAAACTGATCACGTCAAAATTAGCTGAGCATGGTAGCATACATCTATAGTCCCAGCAACATGAGAGGCTTAGACAGGAGGATCACTTGAGCCCAGGAGTTGGAAGCTGTGGTCAGCTATGATCATGCCACTGCACTCCAGCCTTGGTGACAAAGCAAGAAGTTGCCTCTAAAAAAAAAATTAAACTATTAGCCTTTCGGTGAGAACAGTTGCTCAGAGAGCTGAGGACATTGGGAGCAATATCGATAGTTGTGGTGGGCCAAAGAAAAGCCTTCAAAAATATAAATTCATGTCAAATTAATCCACTTCAAATCCCTGGAAACTGTGAATGTGACCTTATTTTTAAAAAGGACCTTTGCAGATGTAATTAAGTTAAGGATCATGAGATGAGATAATCCTGGATAACTTCAGTAAGTCCTAAATCCAGTGACAAGAGATATAGAGAAGAAGAGAAGATGATATGAAAACAGAGGCAAAAATTGGAATGGTGTGGCCACAAGCCAAGGAAACCAGAAACCACCAGAAGCTGAAAGAGACAAAGAAGAATTCTGCCTCCCAGCCTCTAAAGGGAGTGTGACCCTACCAACACCGTAATTCAGACTTCTGGCCTCTAGAAGAATGTAGTTTTAAACCACCAAGTTTGTGGCAATTTGTTACAGCAGCCCTGGGAAACTAATACAGTAATTAATTTTTTAATAAGTCAAGGGACTTTAGGTAGTTTTTGTTGACTCTTCATGAATTGACAGATGTTACTGATACTTCTCAGTTGTTGTTTTCTTGAGGAATCAGTGTGGAGGCTGACATGACTGCAGAGTTAGCCTCTATGAACAGACTGCATGGAATAACCATAGGAGAGAATATTTCCATAAAAGTTGAGGAAGCACTAATTCAGTACAACCTGAAGTGGAATCTACTAGGATGTGTTACAATTGATGGTGGTAAAAATGTATAGAGCAGATAAAAATTTACAAAGCTTGTGACAGTGTAAAGTGTTAAAAACCTATGATTACTCATCATATTGTATATCAGCAGATACTTTCCTGAAAAGTCAAGCTGCTTTACATGTTTCTCATGATGTCAAAAGTCAAAACAAGAATAAAAATCTCCATTCCCACACAAATTCACAGCAGATACATTTTTCAAACTTAAGCCACAGTTCCAGTCAACTGTGCAACTGAGGAGCTTCTGATGCAGGGCAGGCTTAGCCTGGGAGAGTTCTTGGCTTTACCCAGGAAACAAGTCAAGGGCCAGCCAGAGGTTTTATTGAAGCAGCAGTGCAAAGAGCCAGGCTACCCCATAAGCAGTGCAACCAGAGTAACCGCTCAGAGGCAGTTATGCAGTCATACTTACAACCACTTTTATCTACATGCAAATTAAGGGGCAGATTATGCAGAAATTCCTAGAAATAAGGTGATAACTTCCAGTTGTCTTGCTGCCATGGAAAAGGGTGGGAACTTTGGGGTGTTGCCATGGCAATAGTCAACTGGCATGGCTCACTGGTAGGCACGTCTTATTATTTAAATTTCATGGGTACATGTGTAGGATGTGCAGGTTTGTTACATAGGTAAGTGTATGTCATAGGATTTTGTTGTTAATATGGTTTGGCTCTGTGTCCCCACCCAAATCTCATCTTGAATTGTAAAACTCCTGTATTGAGGGAGAGACCTGTAATCCCCATATGTCGAGGGAGGGAGGTGATTGGATCATGGGGATGGTTTCTCCCATGCTGTTCTCATGATAGTGAGTGAGTTCTCACCTGATCTAATGGTTTTATAAATATTTGGAAGTTCCTCCTTCGCTCTTCTCTATTCTGCTGCCTTGTAAAGGTATTTGTTTCTCCTTCACTTTCTGCCATGATTGTAAGTTTCTTGAGGCCTCCCCAGCCATGTGGAACTGTAAGTCAATTAAACTTCTTTCCCTTATAAATTACCCAGTCTTGGGTATCCTTTATAGCAGTGTGAGAACGGACTAATATGGTTGTAGAGATTTCATCACCCAGGAATTAAGCCTAGCATCCATTAGACATTTTCCTGATCCTTTCCCACCTCCCATTCTCTGTCCTCTTGTAGGCCCAAGTGTGAGTTGTTCCCCTCCATATGTCCATGTGTTTTCATCATTTAGCTCCCACTTATAAGTGAGAATATGCAGTATTTGGTTGTCCGTTCCTGCGTTAGTTTGCCAAGGATAATGGCCTCCAGCTCCATCCATGTCCCTGCAAAGGACATGATCTTGTTCCCGTTTATGGCTGCACAGTATTCCATGATGCATACGTACCACATTTTCTTTAGTCTATTATTGATGAGCATTTAGGTTGATTCCATGTTTGCTGTTGTGAAAAGTGCTGCAGTGAACATACATGTGCATGTGTCTTTATAACAGAATGATTTGTATTCCTTTGGGTATATACCCAGTAATGGGATTGCTGGGTTAAATGGTATTTCTGTCTCTAGGTCTTTGAGGGAGTTCCACACCCACATGTCCTCCACAATGGTTGAACTAATTTACACTCCCACCAACAGTGTAAAAACATTCCTTTTTCTTCACAACCCCACCAATATCTGCTATTTTTTCACTTTTTACTAATAGCCATTTTGACTGGTGTGAGAATGGCTCATTGTGGTTTTGATTTGCATTTCACTAATGATCGGTGATATTGAGGTTTTTTTCATGACTCTTGGCCACATGTACGTCTTCTTTTGAGAAGTATCTGTTCATGTCCTTTCCTGGTGGGTGTGCCTTATGGGGTGGTGCTTTTGCTCCATCCATGTTTCAACTAGTCCTCAATTAGGTCTGGTGTCCAAGCCCCACCTCTGGAGTTCCACTTCCTACCTCACTTTCACCTAACCTTCTATTGGCAGTGATTAATCTGCAATATAATGACCTGCAAAAAGGCAACTATCAAGAGAAGAATCAAATAGAATCCTATAAATGCCTTCCTCCTATCCTGGCAATGAATATGATCAATTGAAGTCATATGCTAGTGGCCTGATACCAGTTTTTGGCAATAAATGACATTTCAAAAATGAAGTGGGTAGACCAGGCATGGTGGTTCACGACTGTAATCCCAGCACTTTGGGAGGCCAAGGCAGGCAGATCATGAAGTCATGAGATCGAGACCATCGTGAAACCCCATCTCTACTAAAAATACAAAAATTAGCCAAGCGTGGTGGTGCGTGCCTGTAGTCCCAGCTACTCAGGAGGCTGAGGCAGGAGAACCGCTTAAACCCAGGAGATGGAGATTGCAGTAAGCCAAGATCACACCACTGCACTCCAGCCTGTACAACAGAGCAAGACTCTGTCTTTAAAAAAAAAAAAAAAAAAATGAAGTGGGTAAAAATCTCACAGCAAATCTCTATTAACAGATGAACACTGCAATCAATATGTGTGTTAGGGAACACTAACTTTGAGCCACTATTAAGGAAAATAATATCCTCTACACCCCACTCCCAAAAAGAATTCCATACTTCTCATTAGTAGGCTTGTATTAAAAATGCATGTACTCTATTATAATATTTTTAATTTCACCAATTTAAAAAATTGTGGCAATTTATTTTTCTCGTTACCTAAGACCTACTTAGATGTCCTAGATTTTGCCTCTTGGCCCAAAATCTAAAATAGTTACTATCTGATCCTTCACAGCGCTCTGCTAACCCCAGCACTAGAACATTTCTAGAACTGGTTGGGCACAGTGGTTCACACCTGTAATGCCAGCACTTTGGGAGGCAGAGGCGGTTGGATCGATTGAGACCAGAAGTTCGAGACCAGCCTGGCCAAGATGGCAAAACCCCGTCTCTACCAAAAATACAAAAATTAGCCAGAGGTGGTGGCACGCCTGTAGTTCCAGCTACTTGGGAGGCTGAGGCAGGAGAATTGCTTGAATCCGGGAGGTGGAGGCTGCGGTGAGCCCAGATCAAGCCACTGCACTCCAGCCTGGGTGACAGCGGAACACTTCTAAGAAAAAAAAGGGAACATTTCTAGAACTGAACATAGTTGCCGCTTTAGGAACCTGCAAAGCAGTCCAAGGAACACGGGACAGCAGTCACAACCCCAGAGCCAGCATCTCCCTAAGCTCCGGCTACTGTTCGAGCGCCTGCGGGCAGAGGGCGCATGCGCAGCCGTCTCCCCGCGGGCACGTCCGCGCAGGCGCAGACGGTCCGATGCGCTGAAATTGCCCGCGGAGTGCGGGAAGGGGTGCTGAACTGGGAGGTGCCTATCCCGGGCTATGTGTGCCCAAGGGATTTGTACCCACCCTGGTAGACTCTGAGGGCTGAAGCCGTCGCTCTGGGAGTCTGGTAACCCGCGAGGCCGCTCACCCGGCCTGAGGAGGGGGTCGGGCTGCAGATGGTGATGGGCCTGGAGGTGGGTCCTGGCTTCTCTCGGACACCCCAGCTTGTCCCGAATGTCGTTTTCTTTTTATATTTAAAAAAAATCCACTTGTATTGCGAAATATAGAACACATCTTTTAAAAAGTGCAGAAAACAGTTAAGCAGCTAATTACTTTATCAAAAACATTTCTGGAAAACCACCTCCCCGGTCAAGTATTAAAGCTTCACTGGCCTCCCAGAGGCCTCCTGCGCCCTCCTGATACCCGCCTCCTCCAAAGTAACCGCCTTAAATAAAAAAGATGGTAATCATATTATTGCTTTACCATCCAAGCCACGTCCCTAAGCGTTGTAGTTTAGTTTGCTTTTAAAATAATATGGCCGGGCACAGTGGCTCACGCCTGTAATCCGAGCACTTTGGGAGGCCTACGCGGGCAGATCAACTGAGATCAGGGATTCGAGACCAGCCTGGCCAACTTAGCGAAACCCGGACTCTAGTAAAAATACAAAAGTTAGCCGGGCATGGTGGCGTGCCTGTAGTCCCAGCTACTCAGGAGGCTGAGGCAGGAGAATCTCTTGAACCCAAGAGGCAAAGGTTGCAGTGAGACAAGATCGTGCCACTGCACTCCAGCCTGGGTAACAGAGCAAGACTCTGTCTCAAAATAAAATAAAATAATAATACTTATAATAATGTAGCCTACGGTCTGCTCTTGCGTCTGGCATCTTTTGCCTCCTCAGATCCACATGCCTTTTTTTTTTTTTTTTTTTTGAAACAGAGTGTCCCTCTTCTCGCCCAGGCTGGAGTGCAGTGGCATGATCTTGTGCCACTGCAACCTTCTCCTCCCAGGTTCAAGAGATTCTCCTGCCTCAGCCTCCTGGGTAGCTAGGATTACAGGTGCCTGCCACCACGCCCAGCTAATTTTTGTGTTTTTAGTACAGGCGGAGTTTCACCACGTTGGCTAGGCTGGTCTCAAACCCCAGGTGTTTTCCTTCTTTCCAGAATTAGTCTTTCTCTTCCTGTGGTCCAGTGCCTGGAAGAGTTGCCTTATATTTTTTGTCCAGTTTCATTGTTGTTTATGGTGGAAAGGCTAATTCTGTCCCAGTTCCTCCATCATAGATTATAGCAGAAGTCACCCATGCTGTGTTTTATTGGGGGCCTGTGTGTTGAAATCTCAAAGGCTCCCTCTTGTTAGTTGTTGCCCTATGATGATGATGATATGATGATGATGATGATGGCTGAGAAGCTCATTTATGATCATCAAAAAACGTGCAGAAGGGGCTGGGTGCGGTTACTGGTGCCTGTAATCCCAGCACTCTGGGAGGTCGAGACAGGCGGATCGCCTGAAGTTGGGAGTTCGAGACCAACCTGACCAACATGGAGAAACCCCGTCTCTACTAAAAATACAAAATTAGCCGGGCATGGTGGCGCATGCCTGTAGTCCCAGCTACTCAGGAGGCTGAGGCAGGAGAATCGCTTGAACCAGGGATGTGGAGGTCACGGTGAGCCAAGGTTGCGCCATTACACTCCAGTCTAGGCAACAAAAGTGAAACTCCATCTCAAAAAAAAAAAAAGCAGCCGGGCGCGGTGGCTCACGCCTGTAATCCCAGCACTTTGGGAGGCCGAGGCGGCTGGATCACGAGGTCAAGAGATCGAGACCATCCTGGTCAACGTGGTGAAACCCCGTCTCTACTAAAAATACAAAAATTAGCTGGGCGTGGTGGCACGTGCCTGTAGTCCCAGCTACTCGGGAGGCTGAGGCAGGAGAATTGCTTGAACCCAGGAGGCGGAGGTTGCGGTGAGCCGAGATCGCGCCATTGCACTCCAGCCT